>VUQS01006488.1:26476-39723 GCA_015108495.1 Heterochromis multidens
CATCAACACCTGTTCAGGAGGGAATTAATTACATGGGTAAGTAGGGTAGGTAATCTCATCTTTCTCTGAACACAGTTTGAAACTTTATCTGTGATGCTTTGTGTTGGGGGAAAAAAGACAGAGTCAATAAGCTTTGCAGACTTTAAATGTCTCACATAAGCCATCCTAGGCTTTACCTGTCCAACTCTAACAGACACAGGCAGCGGTCGGAGCTCCTCATCAAATGTGACCAACATACGTGGCTGCATGGCTGCTACCAGACCATAGAGAATGTAGTGAGATTTCCCCAGGATTACTGTAATGCACACAATGGACACCAAGGGATGTTAGCACAGGAGTCTCTCAGTTCAAAAGAACTTTCAAATTACAGAATAATCAGGGATGTGCGCAGCTGAGTGGGAGAAAATTAACTCACTGTTCTTGACGTCGAGGAACGAGACGAGCACGGTGAGCAGTCCTGCCACGGCAACCTGACTCATCAGCTGTCTGTCGCTATGGTAGGGACAGAGTGTGAGTGTGCCTTTGCCCAGGTGAGTCAGACCCTGTGGAGGCAAACAGCAAAAAGTTGATAATTACTCCAACACACACACACACACACACACACACATTTCCAAAAGTTCAGTTGTGTCTTGTACAGGATGCCTTTTGTTTTGCCACCCACCTGAGCCAGTCGGACCATGAAGAGATTATTGGGATCTTTGGCGTGATATTGTGCCAGCTGCCGTAGCATGGCTGCCAGTCGGGCATTATTTGTGCCTGAGGAAATGGAAAAAATTAAGAGCCTGTTAAATTTGTAAAGGACATTGACACTGGTGGCACTCTCAGAGGAGGCGGCATTGTGCTCCATTGAAAATGTCAACAAAGTAACAGCTTCAAGTATTCAGTGCAGTTTTTAGTGTGAAACTTTAGTCCAGTTAGTTTTTAAAACAGCTCACACATTAGTGTCTTAACCACTTAACGTGGTTCTGCAGGACTTTGATCTAGAAAATGAACCGTTCTATACAGACTGGGACATCTTTAACTGCTACATGACCATGTGATCAAGCCACACGTTTTAGCTGGATGTAAAATACGAATTGGTTATGAAGGATGTGGTGAAAGGCTTGAAATGACAATATTTGAAACCCTGTCAATTCAACTGTGCTCAATTTTAACTGCTTTCTGAATTTTTCTTAATTTTAGACCAGTTTATTAGTCGATTTACAGCTGAATCCCTAGGATGTAGTAGCATTTTTTCCCTTAGCCAGCACAGGAAAAGTCCCGATTGCAAGTTCCTACTTCTAAACTGATCTATAATCTCAGTGAACATTTTGCAAATGGGTTTATGGTGTCAGTCGCTAGTTTCTAGTCTTATTTAATGCAAAAATGTGCTCATTTTGTAAAATGAGGTACCATTTAGAATAAAATGGACAGTAAAGCAGGGTATGCTTTAGGAGTGGATACCTTGTGATTGACAAGTCACTACTCTGAGTGTGCAATTAAAATGCCAGAGTTGTGAATTAAAATTGGCAATTTATAGTGCTTCAATTCATCATATGTTATATACAGACACTTATCAAGATACTACTAATGGTGTATTCACTTTATTACTTTTTGAAAAGCAGCTACTGGCCATCAAAGCTGTTTAGAGGATACCTAAAAGCCATACAGTACTGTCCAAAAGTCTTGAGCCACCAATGGCAAAATGGGAAATAGGTGCAGCGATTTACTGACACGTGCAAACATACATGGGATGGATTTTGACAAGATCCCCAAAACACCATTGACTGAAATGGTCAAACTATGACAGAGCCTCCACTGTGTTTTACAGATGGCTGTAGACATTTACTATTGTATATCTCTCCTGACCTTTTCCATACATATTGACAACAATTTGACCCAAAAATTTAATATTTCAATTTGGGATAAGACCTGTTGCCACTGATTTTCTGCCCAGTTTTTGTGTAATTTGGCACACCTCAGCCTTTTCTCCTTGTTTCTTTTCCTTAAGAATGGGCTTTTTGATAGCCACCCTTCCACTGAGAGCATTTCTGATGAGGTAGATAAGGTATGGAACAGATACATCTCTCAGGTCCTGTGTCAGGTCTTTGCTGGGGTTTGTTTCCCCTATTTCTTGACTTTAAGATACTGTTCATCGACTGTAGATAGTTTTTAAGCCTGCCACGTCTTATTTTATCCTCCACTTGTCCAGTTTCCCTGAATTATTTAAGGACACTGTTTAGGATCAGATTTAGGATGTTAAGTGGTTTAACAAACAAAAACAACATTCTCATGAAAATGGTCAGGTACAAGGACTGGACAGAAAATGAGTGAAAAAGCAGCCAATGTCCAAAGAAAAACTTTGAAAAATCTTCAGAAAGCCTGGAGAACTATTGCTCAAGACCACTTTAAAAATTACAAGAAAGTCTGGCTCCTTGGAAGCAAAATATAAGGAAATGAGGGGTGGCTCAATACTTTTGCACAGTACTGGCAACCATTGTTAGCTTTCATGATTTCATATAGTTCCCAAACTTACCACTGCCCACCATGCCCATGGCAAAGATGGAGTTGTGGGAGACCTCAGGATCAGCATCGTGGGAAAACTTGCTGAGGGTGTCCAAGATGTTCAGACGAGGGTTAGACACAGAAATGAGAGCTAGGGCCAGGGGCACCGCTCGCCTCAGGGTGGGCTCACCATAACGCAGCTGATAAAATCCAAAGAAAGAAAATTAAAATTCGTGACAGCATAAATCAGGAATATAGAGGAACAAAAATGTGTCTCTAATTATTTTAATATCCTACTTATGCTGTCGCACCCTAGCTCTTTATGAATAAGAACAAAAATCAGGATAAGAGGAGGAGTGATGTAATGTGAGTCAAAAGAATAAAAAAGGGGACAGATGGTGAGTCTAGTCAGTACTGATTAATTTTTGAGAAGAAAGGAATACAAAGAAATTAGAGGTGGTGAGATGGGACAACAATAAAGCATTTATCAATAAAAATGAACACATTCACTGCCAATAAGTGGTGCAACTGACCAGGTGTCCAAATGTTCGCAGCGCCATCTCCGAGCCAATCTCCTCCCCCATGGCAATCAGGGCAATACCAAGAACAGCCACACCCTGAGGGAGTAAACAAAATAATCAAGGCTTTTTTCTTTTTCCCAGTAGGAAAACAACTAAATAAATAAAAAGAACTGATGTATGATGATAATCATTATAAGTTCAATTCAGTTTTATTTATCTAACACCAAATCACAACAACAGTCGCCTCAAGCCGCTTTATATTTTAAGTAAAGACCCTACAATAATACTATCCTTACTTGGTGGGAGCCCATGTCAGCAGCAGTCTCCTTCTTGTCTTTGTCCTTCTTGTCCTTCTTATCCTTGTCCTCCTCTTTTTCCTTCTCCTTGGCTTCATAATGCTCACTGCAGATGTGGAGAAGCTGCTGCACCTTTAGCACATTACCAGAGCCTGGACAGGAGAGGAGGGAGATGGAAATTAGAGCAGTGAATTATAACGATAACAGTTTGTAGGCCTGTGTGTATTGTAAGCCTAAAAGACTAACCTGCATATGCACAGATATCCACTAGCGTGTTGGCAAAGCTGCGGAAAGGCTCAGGGACAACCTGCAGAGCTGCCAGTGTCGTCTCAATTGCCTCTCCTTTCCCTAAACACAGTGAAATGACAGGAGTTAGAGCAGCTTATCAGGAGGAAAGAAAAGATGCAGTAGAATAAGAACTTGTCTCTTAAAGACTTTAATCTGCAGAAAGTAATTCAGAGGAAGCTGTCAAATTTTGAAAAATTGTGCATTTTATTCTCTTTCTCTCTCCATGCCTACCCAGATGGTTGAGGCCCAAGCCCAGAGGCAGCCAGCGGGCGTATGTGTCCTTCAGCTCCTGTTCGTTCTTCTCCATGATGGTCTGAACGATGGTGGAGGTCACGTCACCATTACAAGTCCCTACTGCGATCATACCACAAGCTAGTGCTGTCACTCCAACCACCTGCAGATTTAAAACACACCTAAATGATACTAATCTGAGACTCAGAGAGAGAAGAGAGCTTAATAGAAAAATGTAAAGCCATACCTCCATGCTGGATTTAGAGTCCCCCATGACGGGGAGAAGAAGAGAAAGGACATCTTCTCTGTTGGAGCCAGCATAGGCAAGACCCAGTCTGAAAACAAGAAGACGAGGAGCAGGACATACTGTGATTACTTAACTTTCAAAGAATATAAGACAAAGATACCACTTTATGAATCGTTCCTACAAACAAACATTCTCCTCACCCAAAGATGGCTCCTATCCTCATGATGTTGCTGTTGTGGAGGACGTAGTCGGAGAGCAGAGCAAGAGCTGGGTCACACTCATTCCTCACACCTGAGTTTACTATGCCACAGGCCAGAAGGGCACCAGACTGCACAGAAAAGGATAATGCAGGAAAAAAAAAAAAAAAGGTGATACCCTTAGGGCTTCACATTTTCCCTCTCCTATCTCGCAATAAGTCTGAGGATCACTTATGTTGTTCACAGCGTAAATCTCACAAGTCTGTGAAGAGTGAGCTTCTCTTTAAGAAACTGCCTTGACGTAAAAATAGTGCTGCAGATGCATTACAAATGTCAAAACAGGACACTGATCTGGATGTAAGGAAAAGTAAAGAGTCCACTTTAATATATCCAAACTAACTATACCTTGATGTAGTCTTCAGAAGAGTACAGGTATTTATCAATCTGTGTCAGACCACCATCCACATCCCACAGCAGGATCATACCCAAGGAGGCTGCAGCGCTCAACATGCCTGAGGACATACAATCAGTTTTGTAATTTAAAACAGCAGCAAATAAAATGTGCTGAAGACTGCAAGATAAAAAAACCGCTCACAGATATATGGCTGTGAGGTTGAAAAGTATCTAGTATGGCCACAGAAGCCCTCCACTTTTATATGTTGTGTGCGCTATGTGTGGTTTTCTCGTACCGTGGTCCTTGTTCTTGTACAGCCACTTGTTGCCATCATCTGTGAGGAGTTTATCTTGTCCAAAGGCTGCGTTGACAAAGCCGTTCACAAAAGAAGAGGCCAGGTTCATCCGGGCGGAGTCCACTTGGGAGCCACTGCCTCCAAATCCTGTCATATAAAGTACAGAGGTGATGCAGCATGGGTAAATTTAGTTCAACTTACCAATAAATCACAAAACACAGCATCTATCCAACTGTCTTATTTTGTCTTTAATGATGTGAATCTCAACTGATTTAGGGTGTTTTCTTTAAAAGAACCAAACACCTGCCTCTTACAGTAGACCGAGAGAGAGAGAAAACAGCATTTTTGCATTCTAAAAAAAAAGGGGGGGGGGACTCAAGTTTTCTTTCTGGTCCACTTCAGTCTGATGGGGATTCACACTATAGAGCTCTCAGAACTTTACCACTTTTATGACTTTTAGATGAAGTCTGATTAAGCAATCATTGGTATTAATTGGATACCAAATATTTCCTAAAGAACTCCACACCAAAATACTACTACTACTGTTTTATGAGCAATATAGAGGTAACAATGATTAATTAACTGTCTATCCATCTATTTTCTTAACCACTTATCCAATTAAGAGTCACGCAGGGTGGCGAGTGGGGCATATCCGAGTAGTCATAGGGTGAAAGGGAAACACACTGAACAGGTTACCAGTCCATTAATGACTGACATATCTATCCATCGAGCTGGGAAGAGGTGGCTCGAAAACATAATCTTGCCTTGGACACCAAAAAGGCTAGAGCTGGCCCGGTTGGTGTACCTTCACTCTGCTAGTACAGACCCTTTCACTTAAATTCTGACAATTTTGTCATAGAAGGGTTGGATATCTTTAATGTCACAAGATTTGTTGTTTTCTTGTTTTTCCTACCTGTTGCAGAGTTTAGCTATATTTAATTTTTTTTTCTTTTAACAGTGCAAACAGTCCTAACAATGCTCATCGCTTTAACTGCCTCCTTTGGTATATATCAAGAGAAGTGCATTAGATTCTTCAACAGACCAAATGACCCCTCATCCAGCAGTTTTGATATCATTACCAACAGCCACTGCTCCATCTACTTGTTTTCTCCAGTGGTAAAAGGTGAAACCAACCCACATCATAATGTGCTCACAATAAAAAGGTTAAAGCAAACTAAACTGAGACCACTCACTAAGGTTTTCAAAGCCTTACAATGAGTATATCTGTCATCAAATTAATTTGCCACCTAATGGAAAACCCTTTCATATGGACTCACTGTTGTTTTCCAGGTGTGTTTTGTAGATATCATCTGGTACTTTGGGCTCCATGATGTCCAACTGAGGATGACAAGACAAGTTTGTTATTAATAAAAATGAAAAGCACTGAGTCATTGGAGAGCGAAGCTGAGCTTAGGCTGTAATCCTCCATCTCCCTTTATGAATCATACACCATTATTCTTAAAGTGTCAGTGATGAGAGTCATTTTAGGCTTCTTCATTCAGCGCTATCATCATCCATTTGTCACCTACTCCAGAGGTAATTTATTCTGCCTCTTATCTCCTGCATACAATTTTGTCTTTATATTAATTCACAGCTCATCTCAATCAAATCTTTAGCTGCAATCTTTCTACAAAAATCCAACATCCTCTTATTTTTCCTTACCTGTATAAATGATTTCACATAGTATAGATACAGAGTTTCAACATTTGGGGGGAAAAAAACAAAACATTGGGCCTTTGAGAGTCCAAAAAGTTTGGATAGTTCAAGTTTAGATATTCTTGACCATATTATCACATTATATAGCATTATTTCTAACCTTTGAATTACATTTCCTCAGAGTTGTTATTACTAATTGGAGGGTGATGTAATGCAGAGGACAAGATGCTACATGATATGACAGATCTGAACAGACTGTCAGTGATCTGCATATGATGTGAAAACCAGGCAATCAAAGGCAACAGCCATTGCTTGACTTGTAAATGGAAAAAAATCTAGATTCATGAGCACTTTTTTTGCTGCCATGTAACAGTTTGATATCTACAGTGTAATCAGAAGTTTACATACATTCATCATGGGCATGAATGTCATGGTAATTTTGGTCTTTTATTTGAACTGTTCTTTTTCCAGGGTGAAATGACAGCATACATTTTTAATGACTTTAAAAAACAAGAATTGGGTGCACAAGTTTGAATTAATTTTTTTGGTGGATTTTCTTTAATTCACACAGGGTCAAAAGTATACATACAAGCTCAAACATATACATACAGTGCCATGAAAAGTATTTGCCCTTTCCTGATTTTCCTGATTTCTTTTTTTTTTTTTTTTTGCACACAATTTGTCACACAAGTTTCAGATCAAACAATTTTAATATTAGACAAAGATAACCCGAGTAAATACAAAATGCAGTTTTTAAATGATGATTTCATTTATCAAGGGAAAAAAAAAAAACTATCCAAACCTACCTGGCCCTGTGTGAGAAAAAATATTGCCCCTGTGGTTTGGTTTCTTTTCACACAGAGAAAAATCCAAATGAACTCCAAGCAAACCAAAATGCATCACTACAAACCACGTGAGAATGTTCAGTCCTCTTAGTGGGCAGGTGTGTCTGGGGCAGGAGCAACAAAAGTAAATACAGGAAGAAGGTGCTGTGTTAGGGACTATTGGAGAACATGGAGAATTTACGTTCATTTCATGGCTAGTTGCTAACCCATACAAAACTTTGCTATCTATCGTACCTTGCCGCATCCCAGAATGCAAAGCAAACATGGCTATGGGAAGGTTTTTAGCTCAAACTTGTAATGTACACCTGGTAGTTAGTTTGGAACAAGGTCGGATGATGTTCACACCATAAACCAACCACTCTGGAGTTTATTTGGAACTGCACCCGAGTGCGATTACTGTTCACATCTGCACAAACGAAACACACCAAGGGGGAAAACGAACCAGAGTTCGATTTAAACTGACTAAACATGGCAGGTGTGAAAACACCCTAAGGTTTTGGGAATTCAGCCAACAACAGTGAGAGTCATTATCCACAAATGGAGAAAACTTGGAACAGTGGTGATCCTTCCTGGGAGTGGCCGGCTTAAAAAAAATTACTCTAAGAGTGCATCAGTGTCTCATCCAGGAAGTCACAAAAGAACCCAGAACAACATGTAAAGAACTGCAGGCCTCACTTGTCTCTGTTCAAGTGATGATGATGATTCAACAATAAGAAAGAGACTGGGCAAAAACGGCATCCATATGAGAGTTCCAAGGAGAAAACAACTGCTAACCAAAAAGAACACAGAGGCTCGTCTCACATTTGCCAAAAAACATTTTGATCCCAAGACTTTTGGGAAAACATTCTTTAAGCTGACGAGACAAAAGTTGAACTTTGTGGAAGGTTTGAGTCCCGTTACACCTGGTGTAAAACTAACATCATTTCATAAAAAGAACATCATAGCAACAAATATGGTGGTGGTAGTGTGATGGTCTGTGGCTGCTTTGCCGCTCCCATGCTGCAACCATGAATTCTTCTCTCTACCAGAAAATTCTGAAGGTGAATGTCCGGCCATCAGTTTGTATCCTGAAGCTCAAGAGCACTTCGGTTATGCAAGCAAGACAATGATCCAAAATACACCAGCAAGTCCACCTCTGAATGGCTCAAAAAAACAAAATTAAGTTTTTGAAGCGGCCCAGTCTAAAGTCCGGACTTAGATCGGATTGAGATGCTTTGGCATGACTTTAAACAGGCAGTTCATGGTTGAAAACCCTCCAGTGTGGCTAAATTAAAACAATTCTGCAACGAAGAGTGAGCCAAACCTTCTCCACAGTGATGTGAAAGACTCATTGCAAGTTATCGCAAATGCTTGATTGCAGTTCCTGCTGACAAGTGTGGTCAGGTTATCTTTGTCTATTATTAAAATTTGATTGACAATCTGAAACATTTAAGTGTGACAAATATGCAAAAAAATAAGAAATCAGCAAGGGGGCAAATACTTTTTCATGGCACTGTACACCCCCACTAATATTTGGTTAAATGTCTCTTAGCAAGTTGCACCTCAACCAGATACTTTTGGTAGCCATCCACAAGCTTCTACCATAATTCTGGCTGGATATTTATCCAGAAACTGGTTTCCTGACAGGGAATCGGCTTTTAAGTGTAGTACAAATTTTCAATAGGGTTGAGGTTGACGCTTTTGGAAGGCCATTCCAGAAGCTTAATGTTAGCCTGCTTTATCCATTGCAAAACCAATTTTGATATGTGTTTGGGATCATTGTCCTGTTGGAACACCCAATTATGTCCAAGTTTCACCCGTTTAGTTGTTGATTTAAGGTAAAGTTAAAGAATTTGGAGGTAGTCATCCTTCTTCATTATTCTATCCACTTTATGCAATGTGACAGTACCACAAGCAGCAAAACAGCCCCAGAGCATGATGCTACCACCACCATGCTTGACAGCTGGTACAGTGTTCTTAGGTTTGAAAGCCTCACCTTTACTCCTCCAAACATAGCTCTTGTCATTGTGGCCAAATACCTCAATCTTTGTCTCATCTGACCATAAAACTTTTCTCCAGAAGGCATCTGGCTTGTCCATGTGGGCAGCTGTTAATTTCAGTTGAGCGAGTTTAAAGGTGTCAAGTTTTAGAGCAGGGCCTTCTTTCTTGGTCGGCACCCTCTCAGTCCATGCTTCACTGTGGACAGTAATGCTGGTGTTCCAGCAGCTTCCAGTTCATGGCAGGCTTGAGCCTCGGTGGTTCCTGGGTTATTCCTGAACATCCTAACTAATTTCCTCTCATCTGAGGGTGACAATTTGGGTCTCCTTCCAGACCATGGCAAAGTAGTGACACATCCAAATAACATCAAAGAGTTGTCTGAACTGATTTAGAAAGAACTGTCAAGAAATGGCTCCAAGAGACCGTCCCAACTTGTGTAAATCTACAATTCTCCTTCTTCGACCTTTACTAAGTTCCTTGGACTTTCCCATTGTTCTGAGTATTAGTCAATCCAGAAAGTGCTGTCAAACAAATTTTTTTTTAAGCTGGCAAAGAGAAACTACCAGTTGAAGTCAATCATGTTCACTACAGAGAAGTTAATAGGCCTTGGCCTTGTCAAATTAAAAGGCACTGTAGAACCTTCAGCACCACTTATTAAAAGATTTAAGTCAATGTATGTATATATTTGAGCCTGTATGCATACTTCTGACCCCGTGTGGATCAGAGAAAATTTAAAAATAAATTCAAACTGTGCACCCAATTCTTGTTTTTTTAGTCATTAAAGATGTATGCTGTACAATCATTCCATTCTGGAAAAAGAACAGTTCAAAGAAATCATCGAAAGCCCCAAATTACCATGACATTAATGTCCATAATGAATGTACAGTGGGGGAAATAATTATTTGATCCCCTGCTGAATTTCTAAGTTTGCTCACTTACAAAGAAATTAACAGTCTCTAATTTTTATGGTAGCTTTATCTTAATGGAGGGAGATAGAATATCAACCACAAATTCTGAAAAACACATTACATAAAAGTTACAGTTTGATTTGCATGTCATTGAGTGAAATAAGTATTTGACCCAACCAGAATTCTGGCTCCCACAGATTGGCTGTGTGCCCATGTGGCACACAGACTAAAATCCATCAATCAATTACAGATACTCCTGATCTCAATTCGTTGTGTGACCAAAGAGCTGTCAAAGGATGTCAGGGACAAGATTGTAGACCTGCACAATGCTGGAATGGGCTACAGGACCATCAGAAGCTTGGTGAGAAGGTGACAACTGTAAGTCACGTTATATTTCTTCCATTTCTGAATAATCGCACCATCAATCACCCTTGGTCTGGAGCTCCATGCAAAATCTTGCCTCATGTGATGAGGATGATCATGAGAAAGGTTGTGGATCAGCCCAAAACTACATGGGATTATTAACAAGCTCAAGAAAACAAAAAACCCAAAAGGATTTAGAGAGTTTCTGTAAAGAGGAGTGGACAAAAATCCCTCCTGAGATGTGTGCAAACCTGGTGTCCAACTACAAGAAATGTCTTACCACTGTGCTTACCAACAAGGGTTTCTCCACCAAGTACAAAGTCAACTTTTATGTAATGTGTTTTTTCTGGGTTTTTGGTTGATATTTTGTCTCTCTCCATTAAAATAAAACTACCATAAAAATTAAAGACGGTTAATTTATTTGGAAGAGAGCAAACTTACAAATTCAGCAAGGAATCAAATAATTATTTCCTCCACTCGATGTAAACTTCTGACCACAATTATAAATGCAGCCTTACACTGATTAGCCAGCAGCAGCAGCTTTTAAAGCCGGACATCTATTTGGCCATGTATTGCTTCAATGCCTAATAAACAACTCACAATGCATTTTATTGACTTAATAACCTCCTCTCCTACCTCTCTAGCCAGGGCCAAGAAGTTGCTGTTGAGCTGCACATTTGACATAATCTCTGTCAAGTCTTCGTAGTCCTCTACATCCTCATTAAGCTCCAGGAACATGCCATGACGACCCAGCATGAATGCCATCTGCTTCTGGATGACTCTGCAAGGAACAAAAACACAAGGAGTTTGTGTTTAATACACATTATCCACTAAGATCTGCATATAAAAAAAGAGGGATTACAAAAATGACTTTGATATACCTTATTAGAGTTAAATATATATACACTCAGCAACTGTGTCTGTAATTTCTGTACTTGTGAGAATTAACATGATCATGTTGGGTCATGTACATATAGAACATAAAATTTCTTACATGTCTTTGCAGGATGTGAAGATGTTTTCTACAAGCTCCACATCATTGAGCATCAGGGCCAAGCGCAGGGCTTCTGGATAACGGTTGAACTTCCTGAAGATGTTCAAGGCACACCTCAGCAGCGCTGAGTTCTCTGGCTCAGGAACGTAACTCACACAGCTGAAGAAGTGAAGCACAAAGTTAAGAGACGCTCATATTTCAGTCTCTATACAACTCTATGCTAAACTAAACAAGATTTGTGTGTTGTGAGCAAAGTGTAAAACCTCGAACACACCTGGTGAGGTAGAGGCAGACTTTGCCGTATGCGTTTTCATCAATATAGTCCTCCAGCATGTCCAGCCTCTCAATCTCCATCAGCAGGTCACACGCCTCGTGCTCAGCATTGTGGGCCATGTTGTAGGGCACAATCTCCTTCACAAGTTTCAATAGCGTTTCCTGCTGGGTCTTATCATTCTCCTCTACCTCCTGCCACTCCTTAGCCACCTCACCTGCAAGGTGCCTAGAAGATATGGACAGAAAGATGTTTGTCACCAAAGAATGAAGCAAACAGAAGATAAAAACATCTCCTGTTTATTCAAAAGAAAGAAAAAAAAACTATTATCTTTCAAGCTTTTGTATAAATTCCTCTCAATATCAATCATGTATTTATATCTCCAGAGTGCCCTTTATCCCACACTCAGTTTAACTCTAACAATTATATAATCTCTCTTTTCTCATTTACAGTGTTGATGCTGAGTAGGGATGAAACAATTAATGGTTTCCACAGTTAAAAGAGGGAAGACAAGTAGCTGCCAGTTTCATGAGCATTCAGAGGTTAAAATAGAACATTCTCAATTGCTACATAAGGGAAAGCAAGACAAGAAAAAAGTGGAGTCACAGGGCTGCTGCCAACTTTACTGTTAAAAAAAAAATGCAATGCTCAACACTGCAAGCATGTTAGTGTGTGAAAGATATGTAGAGCAACAGCTGCTCATCTCACTGTAAACAAACCAAAACCTTAGTGGATAGAGAGCCAATTAGAGTCCTATATCAAGCCACCTCAACAAGTCTAAACATGTACCTCTTTCTACCTAATCCACCACCCAGTGTTACACTTGTTAGCCTGAAGCTGCTGATTCTGCGAGCCTGATCTCCTCAAATCATTCCAAAGCCGGGCCCTAATGGAAAATCATAGTCACCTTTCGATTTAAGTCTTGACTTTGGAACAGCCAGGAGGAGACACTCAGACTCTGTTTGCCTCCTGCACATAATAATGTGTTACTAAGTTTAGCTACCCAAAAACTATTTTTGGTTGATTTAAAATCTGGCAGTATTAAAACTGATTGTGTTCCAACAGGAGAAACACTGTAGAATCTCTCGCAGGACTCCCCTGATTGTCAACTTTTTCACTCACTGCATCACCACCTTTTTCAGAAGATGCATATACTATAAAACACCAGCAATGACTGGTGTGTGTGGTACTCAGTATAAAACTTGGTATAAGACTTGGGTGAGGTGTGGGAGCTGCAAATGTTCAAATCAAATTTAAAAAAAAAAAAAGCATCAACATGG
>VUQS01006491.1:2508-14989 GCA_015108495.1 Heterochromis multidens
ATTTTCCAAAATAAAAAAAAAAAAAAAAAAAAAAAAAAAAGTTGGGGATGGGTGGTTACATAAGCCGCAAACTCACATTACTAGTTAAAAGTTACCTTCTTGGATATTATCCTCTCTCTGCACCTTGGGATTCAATCTATCATCTCAGTATTCCAGAAACATGACTTCTCACTATCTTCCAAAATAAATATGTCATGTCGCATCCAAACAACTTCCAGCTCCTGCCAGGATGCAGGATGTCAAACTCTCCATTTGTAATCTAGCCAGCAGAGTTCATCTTACATTCATAGAGTTGGAGGAGATGGTTGTACAGTATTTAGATATTACACAATTTCTGATTTTGGAATTTAAGTGTTGGGTGCTTTTTCTAAAATTATTTAAAATTGCCCATTTAACAAGATAGTTGAGGTGAAAAAGCTGAGGGGAAAAAAATCAAAAACTTAAATACTCATTTATACTTAGCTACATTGTAAATGACCAAAGTTAGGTGTGAAAGCTTCTTCTCATTCTAAATGTTTTTTTTCCTTTCCTATGTATATGTGTGTGTGTGTGCATGGAATCTAGGTCATACTGTATGGAGGCTTCCCTCAAACTGTGAAATAATGATTTATTCAGTTCTTTGTCTAAATGGGCAGTGAATAAATGATGATATTTTTCATGTAGTGTATTAGAGAACACAGCATTGGGCTGTCCTGTTCTATTTGTGGTGGGCTGTGTGCTTCTGTCTGCACCCTGTCATAACCGATACCAATCAGGTGTGCAAAACACTTTCTGTTTTTGACCTTTTTCAAGCCTATACTGCCATGTGTATTGTAATTCATTTACCATGATGGAGTTTCTTGTTTAAAACCAATTTAAGTACCAAAATGAACGTTCCAGAGCCAATGAAGCAACACTCCTCAAGAGATCTGAAATCATCTCAGGTCTTTATTTTACAAGATGCCTGAATAATCTCGGCAGTCACAGTTCACGTGATGTATTGATGTGTGGGTTTGAATCTCTGCTAAAACCCTCTCTTTCTTCACCTTTCTGGCTGCTTCCTATTTGTCCTCACCTTCCTTGTGTTGCACAGTCAGAGGCAAGGCAAAGCATTTGCTTTACGCTTGTCAGTACTGACCTACGTGATAACTGTAGATATATAATTCTTTATTCATGCAACAGAACACTTTCCCTCAGCCTTCCTGTCAGTCTATCCTATCACTGGCTACAGCCACAAAGTCTACAGATATCTTGTGAACACAAACACTGTGATTTATGTCGAGTGGTCATAATAACTGATGAGAGGAAACTTGACAGAGCCTTGAGTTGTAACTTGATTTTGAATTATTGAAAGGACAGTGGTGTGGGTACAGAGCTTTTTAAGAACCAAAACCAATAATGTATGAGAGTAACTAAAAGTAGTTTAGTATTAAGTATTTACACAGGGTAACTGCCAGGTTAACCCAAATTAGAGGCTCGCTAATGTTAACACATTTAAAGTGAACAGTAATACAGTCCACAACTGTATCAGCATTTTTTCCCATCATTACAAAATTGCTCTTTAGTGATACCACAGCCTTAACTAGAGATTCCTCAAAAACTAACCTTTGGCTTATCAGTGTTCTCATTTTATTTTTGCCCCTAAGTGGTATCAACTTTCACTCAGGAGCACCTTTATCATTCATGTTTGAACTGAGATTTCAAACCACCCTAAGCAGTCCTTTCATCTCAGTGAGACTGAGGAGCGATCTGAGCATTATCTCAATTCATCTGATGTGTGGTGGTCTGGCTCTTTAGGTGCGAAAGCACTGTGTGTGTTTCCTGTATAGGTCTGACAACTACAACGCAGATATACTTCCACTCACTGCACCTTCTCCTCTCGCCGACCTCCCTGATGATGATGTGGCCCTGCTAATGGACACACTGTAAGCAGATGCAGCACTTTATTGATCTTTGTGTTGGAAGCTTTTTTGTTTTTTAATCTGGTCTAATGCAAAATTGCTCCTTTGATGCGCCGACTGTGTGCATATAACTTCATGCAGGTGTGAAGGCTCAGGAGTCCAACTGACACCAGAGATGATCAGAGCAGAATTCTTGTCTGGAGAAGTTCTCGTGTCCAGTAGCAACCTCACCACAGGAAAGACAACCATGTAAGTCTATTATGAGGATCATGTGCGTGCTGCAAAGCTAAAAGATTACTCATAAATTCACAGTCTGGAAGAGATTCAAGAGATAGTTTTAGGCACGATGAATGAATGTTTACATCAAGGAAGCACTTCCCAAGCGATAAAAGGAATGAATGCTCCGTTGCACACACACACAAATATTTTGGAAAAGGCAAAACACATGTTTAGTTTGAAGAGGGGAAGTTGTCAGGATAAACCAACCATTAAGTTAATGGATTGAATCAAATCATGTACCTAAAGTTTGTTCCAACAAAGACTTCCTGGGAGCTGGAAAATACTGCACAATGCTATTTTTTTAAGTGCTGTCATAGCAATGAAACAGATTCATAACCTTTCGTCTTTAACCTATTCTGTATATAAACACATTTGTTTAACCTTTTTACATAATACTATGCTATTATCATGCAAATATGTTCTTATATTACTGGTCTAAATAGGTAGCATCATGTAGCAAAATTTAATATAGAGGCCAACAAATGTTTGCTTGGCTTTGTAGGGATTTTTGAAAATATTAACATATTAAATAAAACATTTTTTTTAAATAGTGATGATTGATGAGGAAATAATGATACTAATGACTAGGGCCCAACCAATATAGGATTTTTAAGGCCAATACCAATACCGATATTTGATGATTTTAAAAGCTGATATTCTGATAGGCCAATATTCTTTTTCATAAACAGATTTCAACATTTGTTATATGTAATTATTTATGTATTCGTTTACTCTCTGCCTAACTCTGCTCAGATCAGCTGGTTTTTGTGTTTGTGGTGTTTCTGCCATCTCTTCTTTACTTTTAAAATTTCATTTCTCTGCCATTATAAATGCCAATACTGATAGATCAGCAAATAGCAAATTAGAAACAGAAAACAAAGTCCCACCAGTAAATCGATCAGGCCCTACTAGTGACCGATTTTTTTTATCATACAAGTAAAAATTCTGAATAATGGTATAATGTATAATAATGAATAATGTATTACAATTTATTATTACAATGTTTTAACACTTTAAAGATGGCAACTTATTAGGATGTGGTAGAAATTTTAATAAATTCTCCTTTTGTTAATCTGCTCAGTGCAAAATTGATGTGATAAAATTGATAACTACTGACTACTGACATTTGAAGAAAACAAGTAAAATGGGCATTTCTTTAGTTGTAATTTAGTTTTTATAATTTTCATACCATTTTGAAGATTTTTCCAAAATTGTCATTAAGAAATTATGAACTGTAAGTGTTTTACTTGCTACTACAGCTGCTTTCCTTCCATCTGTAAAGTTAAATTGTTCTGTCCCAGGAACCATAGGCAGCATCAGATAGAGTCAACCTATAGGTCTGAGTTTAACCAGATGGGAGAGAGAGTGATGACCAGACTGAAGGAACTTGGAGTCACTGACAGAACTTTGGATTTATCTGGAGAGGACTGTGAATAGCCAAAACCTGTGTGTACACACATTCTATACACTCACATGAATAAGCACCACTGCAGGACTACAGATAAGCATTATACCCATCCTACTCACTCATAGAAGACTCTCCTTTGTCTGCCCTGACACTTCTTTGAAATAAAACCTGGTTACTTTCCCACCCACTCATAAGCCTCCTTTCTACCCACTCAAAATTACCAGTAAGCTCCCCTCCTGTGCTCTTACACAGCCTGAAATTTGTTATCCCGCCACCTACTCAGACTCATGTATAAGCATGGCTATAGTATATTCTATTCATCAACTACATTAAATGTAATATGATAATTCTGCATTTTATACTTTATGTCTTGTGTAAAAGTTTATTACTATTAAATCTTATTATGTTGTACAGTACAGTTTAATGCTCAATCTTTGATGACTGAATCTGACTGAATGTATTTTCCATGTTTCCAAGATTGCTATAACATGGCATCTTGTTTGATGTTTTGTTGTACTGATTAGAGTCAGCTATTTGTCTGATATGTAGCCACCTGAGGAGATGTTCTTTCTTTCTATATATTTTATGAACATCAGTTCAACATTCATATTTTTGTGGCTGTAAAAGGATAGCTGCTTAGGTCAGTATTTAATTTTGCAAAGAGCGGACAGGCAGACAGACCTACTGGGATGAAGTCCAGTACATGTGTGTTCTCTGACCCCTAGAGGGAGCTCTAACTCTATGAGTTTTACAATTAGAAGGGGTCTCCACATTTATTTGTCCTTCAGTGAGTGTGCTCACTTATAATGGCAGTGCAGTTCCTATATGAACTTGTTTTACAGACATGCAAAAAAAGGGTCAGATTTTTTTGACATCGGGTTGGATCCAGAGTACTAAAGCCTTTAGCCATGATCCTTCACTGTCAGAATGCATTGAGATGACAGTGAAGCATGGCCCTGACTTCACCACAGCTTAAAAAGGAGAATTCCACTGAGAGATTAAGTGTATTATTAGCACTCATGCAATTATATTTCTGTTTCACTCTATAGTTTAAAACTAGATATGTGCAGTCTGCCTCAAAGGAAGGTGTCCTATAGCTACATATTTCATTAGAGACACGAATGATATACATTTAATAAGTAATAGACAGAGTAATAATAGTAACAGGCATCTGCGAGAGACATCATGATGTGTGTGTGTGTATGTGTAGGAAATGAGGAGTTGCAGTACACCAACATATTACAGTTTGTATGACTCTTTCACCCAGCAGTCAGCATCTACCAATTCCACAAAAAATACCATCGCCATCTACCATGGCACCTTTTATGGCTCACGGTACTCGAAAGCTTTCACCCCGTGAATGCAGGTGCCTTTATTCGCTTCTCCATTTCAATTGAAAAATGGGACAAAACACTCAAAAACTCAACAGTGAAAACAGGAACGCTTTAGCTTCAGCGAGCTCAATTTGTGTAGTACCCCGTGGCAAGAAAATAGCTTCACCTTACTGACACGTTGGCCACAATGACTCGACCATCCCCTACAATCTCCGAAAGAGGACAGAATCAAAGCAAGAGGTCCTTTTGAGGTAGAATCTCCCTCTCTTGCTCTCACTGTACTCCATCGATCACAATTTACAACTCCTCGGACAAATTAACAAACTCACAGCAACATTCTTGCTCTCTGCCTGGTTTCTAGAACATTCTCCTTCCTTGGATCGTACTTGCAGCTGCCCTTCTGCTTTTCATCTCACACATTTCACTGAATCACTTGCCAATACTTCTTAGGTGAGAAATTTTGTTGCGGCTTTGCTGGGTTTTGCCTCAGAGTAATGGCTCCTCAGAGATACAACATTCTCCCTCAAATTCTTTGACAGGGCAAACACAGCAACTTCTATAAAAAGTCCTATTCTGTTGCTTGTAATGGCTCAAGGACCTGAGCTGTGCAAGATTTGTTTAACCTCATACAGTACTGTGCAAAACTCTTGAGTCACCCCTCATTTCTTTATATTTTGCTTGACAAAGGGGACATGGGTGCAACAATTTATTGAAATGTGTGTAATCTTGCATGGAAATACAGTTTTCTTCTTTCAGCTGTTCCCATTAGGGGTTGCCTCCATCGTGTGCCTCCATCTCACCCTATCCCTAGCATGTGTCACGCCAACCCTCTGCATGTCCTCCTTTACGACATCCATGAACGTCCTCTTAGGTCTTCCTCTTCTTTTCCTGCCTGGCAGCTTGATATTCAACATCCTTTGTCCAATATATTCACTATCTGTGCTTTGCACATGTCCAAAGCATCTCAATCTTGCTTCACTAACTTTGTCTTAAACCACCCAACCTGAGCTGTCCCTCTGATATACTAATTTCTAATCCTATCCATTCTGGTAAGTCCCAATAAAAATCTGAACATCTTCTTTCCACCTCCAGCTCTGCCTCCTGTCTTTTTGTCAGTGCCACCATCTCCAAACCATACATCATAGCAGGTCTCACTACCAAACCTTGGCTTTCACTCCTGCTGCTATCCTTCTGTCACAAATCACCCCTGAAACTAATCTCCACCCACTCCACCCTGCCTGCGCTCTCTTCTTTGCCTTTCTTGTATACTATGGTTACTACAGTTCTGCACATCAGCCTTGTTCTTGAAAATCGGTACTAGTACACTTCTTCTCCATTCTCACAGTCTGACAGTCTGGTCAAAAACTCCACTGTGCTCTCTCCTAGCATGTCCATACTGCCACAGGTACTGTATGTCATCTGGACCAACTGTCTTTCCTCTCTTCATCCTCGTCATAGTTGCCCTATAAACTATAAGCTTTATCAAAAAGGAAAGTTTTAAGCCTAATGTTAAAAGTAGAGAGTGTGTCTGTCTCCCGAATCCAAACTGGCAGTTGAAAGCTGAAGGCTCTGCCTCCCATTCTACTTTTAAATATCCTAAGAACCACAAGTAAGCCAGCAGTCTGAGAGTGAAGTGCTCTATTGGGGTGATATGGTACTATGAGGTCTTTAAGATAAGATGGGGCCTGATTATTCAAGACCTTGTATGTAAGGAGAAGGATTTTAAATTCATTTCTGGATTTAACAGGGAGCCAATGAAGAGAAGCCAATATGGGAGAAATATGCTCTCTCTTTCTAGCCACTGTCAGTACTCTCGCTGCAGCATTTTGATAATAATGAATTACAATAGTCCAGCCTAGAAGTAATAAATGCATGAACTAGTTTTTCAGCATCATTCTGAGACAGGATGTTTCTAATTTTAGAGATCCTACTAATCCTCTGCACTTCTGCAATACTTCCTAATTCACTAACTGTCCTCCATCTCTCCTCCTCTCTCTCTCATTTTCTACATTCATCAGCTCCTCAAAGTACTCCTTTCATCTTCTTCCATCTCTGTCCTTAATTACCCTAACCTGCTGCACATCCTTTCCAGCTCGATCTCTCTGCCCCAGTTTCAGGCCATACGCACTGACAACATTCAACATCACCCCTTCGATTTCCAGCTTCAAACCCATGATCCTGTCAGACACACTGTTCACCTCTACAACACTCTTCAAATACTCTTCCTTCAAGATTACCCCTACTCCATTTCTCTTCCTATTTACAATATGGTAGAACAGCTTAAATTCACCTCCAATACTCCTGCCCTTTCTTGCCTTCTATCTGGTCTCCTCCACACACAATATATCTACCTTCCTTCTCTCCATCATATAAATCAGCTCTCTCCCTTTACCAGTCATAGTCTTGACATTTAAAGTCCCTAATCTCAGCTCCACACTCCTGCCTTTCCTTCTCTCTTGCTGTCCCCCTTTCCTCTTCCTTTATCTTCGGCCAACAGCACCAACAGCGGTTGTTGTTAACCAGGGCCCGACTGATCCGATATGGAAATCTCATTCTTAATGATCCACATGTTTGATTTGGCCAAGATTTTACACTGGATGCCCTTCCTGATGCAACCCTCACCACTTATGTGGGCTTCGGACCGGCACTAGGAGTACACTGGCTTGTGGCACCACCGTGGCCCCACTGGTTTTACATGGTGACACAGTATACAAGGCAAAAATAGTTTCCAGTGTACAACGAGCTTGAAAGTCAGTATTTGGTATGACCACCTTTATTCTTCAATACAGCCTGAAGTCACTTAAGCAAGTAGTCTTCACGAATAGTTCTCCAGGCTTCTTGAAGAACATTCAAAGTTTTTCTTTGGATGTTGGCTGCCTTTTGTTCTGTTCTCTGTCATGATGATCGCACACTGCTTTAATAATGTTGAAGTCTGGGCCCTGGGGAGGCCAATCCATGACAGAGCCGCCACCGTGTTTTACAGATCCCTGCAGACACTCACTGTTGTACCTCTTACCTGAATTCCTTCATACATATTGATGACAATTTTAACCAAAATTTTGGCATTTTTCATATATTCAATTAAAGAAATGGAAACTCAGTGGTGACTCAAGACTTTTGCACAGTGCTGTATATAAAGACCTACCTCTGAAGTCTGCTTGAATTTAGAATAAAGCTTATTTTATAATTGTTTTTGACTTTGAATGGAAATTACTTCATTCATGTCTGTGTCTTCAACTAAAAAGAACAGGAAGCAGAAGGCAGTGCTAAAAATGTGGAGGATGGTCAGGTCACTTTGTCTGACTGACTGTGAGCCAGAGATAACAAATTAGGAAAAACAATTCTTAATGCTGTGTCAGCTGTTTATCTCGTATAAACAACTTTGCTCAGGAAAGCTGGCCCAACATCTTCACTGGCTATTTCTGAACATCAACTCAGGGTCCCTCTAATATCACTCTACTGTAGGTCTTGTCCTTGATGACAGAGAGTTTTAATGGCAGTGGCAGTGGCAAGATGTCCTGAACAATTTGCAGAGTGAAGTCACTGAAAGGCCTGTCTAAATTAAGGGATGCTGTGCTTCTACTGCTGTCAAAATTGAGTGCATTTAAGTGGGAGGAACGGCCAAGCTGGCAAAACATGGTATGTGTCTGAGCTGCCCTCTGAAGCAGGCTTACGATGGAAAAAGCAACAACAGGTAATTGTGGTCATACATTTACCACTGCTTTTACATCAGAACAAAACCAGAGTTCCATTTACATTTAGTGGTACATAGAGGGCCTGACATTTTGGCATCTTTGCACATTTTTTTTAAAGTCCATTTATTCATTTGTCAAACCCACATGCTTTCTTTGTTATTGCTGAATGCTGATTTTTTAAAAATATCTCATGGTTACTCTTTACAAAATGGTTATGGAATAGATGTGAAATATTTATGTGTAGGTTCTAAACAACATTTGCAGTAAGTGTCACACAGAACTTGGAGCCAAGTAAAATTATATTAAATGCAGTTTGGTTTAGTGAGTTGGTGTTACACTTGCTGCTCTTTGTCTCAGAAAACTCCACAGAAAGCTACTGTATGTCAAATGTAAGTTAGCTGCTGAGCTAAAACTGCATTTGTTACTAATTTTCCCCTAGCTGTTGTCTGTAACTGAAAAATATTCATCATAAATAAAACATATAGTTAAATTTGCAATTCGAAATAACTAATGAAGCTCTAAATGTTATCATGACAGGAAGAAAACCTGCTAAACCCTGCTAAGGTTAGCTAGCTTAAAAAATATAAAGTAGCCTACTGACAAAAAACAACATATGGTATAGTATTTTTATTGTAACTACCCCACGGAGGTTATGTTTTTGATACCATTTGCGTGCATGCGTGTGTGTCATTCTGTCTGTAAACACAATAGTGCGAAAGGTTTTGAATGAATTTTGATAAAACTTTGCAGGGGTGTAGAGTGGGGTCATGTTAACAATCCATTAAAATTTGATTTACATCCACCAAGGTCTTCAAGGTCAACTTAATGATTTATTGGTCCAAAATTGACAAAAAGCCTTTTAACTTAGAAACTATGATTCTTACAAGTGTGGTGTGTATTGTCAACATATAGAAAGTACTGTATAAGGATTTAAAATATCATGTCCCATTTGACCTCTGACCTCTCCTTCAAGGTCAAGAAATTGATCTGAAGGTCAAAGTGATAATAATGCTATATAGAGCTATTTTTAAAACTATATATATATATTTTTGGAAAACAAAATAAACTAGTAATCAAAAACTTTTTTCACTTGATATTTATTACTAAACATTTAAATGAATTTTACTAAACAATGAAATAAATGCTACACATGTAATATATTCACGTAAAATAATAATAAACAATAATTATATTCAAAATTATGTCTAGTATATAACAGGGGAAATAAAAAAGCCTGCGCTTTGCACTTGTTTTTACTGCACTACAAACTTCTTAAAGTACGTTTAAAAAGAACAAAGAAAACAAAATGAATATATACAGAATATAATACTATTCCCTTAAAAGTAAATACTCCCCAGAGCATGAGCTGCCTAGGTGGAATTTTGTACTCTCTGTGTGCTTCTTTATTGTAATTTTTATGGACAGAATTTCTATGCACAGCTGAGGAGCTGAGGGTTTTCTGGTTTTATTGGTGTCTGAATCATGTCTCTGCAAATGATGTGGTTTTGTTGGCTTCATCAAGCTTTCACTGGGACAGTTTGTGTGAAGTGGCTGGGATAGGAATTAGCACCTCCAAGTTGAAGACCATGGTTCTCAGCTGGAAACAGGGTCTTGTTGATGAGTGAGGGAAGAGCGGAGTGGGAGATTGACAGATTGACTGCTGTACTTCAGTCAATGAAGGAACTCTACCGGTCTGTTATGGTAAAGAGAGAGCTGAGCATGAAAGTAGTAAAGCTGTCAGTTTACTGGTCAATCTACTCCATATTGAAAGGGCCCAGTTGAGGTGGTTTGGGCATCTGACTAGGTTTCCTGTGGAGCACCTCCTAGGAAAGGTGTTTTGGGAATATCTCTCTGCTAGCTTGGGAACACCCTCAGTGTCCCGCCAGAAGAGCTGGAGGATGTGGCTGGGGAAAAAATAGCGACTCTGATTAATCTTTCCATCTTTTACTTATATTGCAAAGTCAGTCTAAAAAACATACAGCCCAAAAAATAGCTTTACAAATTCTTTTAAATATAAATTTGACTAGAAAATGTGCTGTTTAAATTCAAATAGAGCCAGATTTGGATGACTGATTTTGAAATTGATGGGTTGAGAAACTATTTGCTGTTGGGTACATGTATGGATAACGGAAAATCAAGGGAAGCCAAAGTTAATTTCTATGGAATCTTTAACTGTGATTGAACTACTTACATTTTTGTTAAAATCTGTTCTATGTGATCTGAAAAAAAGTATTATAAATTCTGTGCTTTCATTGTATTGATTGGTTGCTCAACAACTTAAATTGCTACTGTCATTTTCTAGTCGCCAAACCTAAGGTGATTATAGTCATCTGGGGAAGATAAAAAGCTAAATTCTCAGGATCATAACTTTATACCAGAGTGCTGTGTGGTTTTTAAAAACGCCAATTTGAGTCTTTCTCGCTTGCACACTTATCATTGTGGTGCGAAAAGCTTTTTTTTTTTAAATGCCAGACTTGTCATCTCTCTATAGCCTGCAGCTTTTATTCATAATCTTGCAAAAATTATGAATCATCTCTTAAGTGAGCTATACGGAGCTGCAGTGTTTTCCATGTTTGACGCACTTAATCTTAAGTTATTATGTGTTAAATGAAATGACAAAAATGTGAATGACGTTCTGTTGTCTCGTCAGTGGGCATAATTACCTTTCCTTTAAATGTCATTTACATACTTTTCCTCGATTGTACAGAAGCCTTATGAGCCTGTTGTCTTACTCAACAATACCAGAACTTCCACTGTGGAATAAATTGCATCTTTCTTCTGCAGTGGCTCAGTTTTGATTAGTGCACATTCTCTACCTTAACAAGAGAAAATTTTCTCTAAATAACCTTTATCACTGACTCACTTATGTTGGCACTGTTAATATGTTGTATTTTGAAATGTCACTGGTCTGCAACCCTTGACACAGCCTCAAGCAATGCAAAATTGCTGCTGGATTCTGAGTCATCTCTGAGTAGTGTGGTTACACTGTTTCCACTGCTATCAGTCTCTGCTGCTTTATTAAATGATTACTTCTCACTGCTAAAATCAGCTATATATAATTTTTAAAGTTACGGCAACTGGAAAAGAGTTACGGTGGATTCTAAAGGGCATCCGCACAGGAAGCGACTTGCAGCAATGTTGCAACCAGACACCACAGAAAGTCAGTGACATTCAGCAACTTCAAACAACAGCGGGCAAAATGACTGCTGATGACATGAAGCAGGCAGGTCCCGAGTTAAAGTTTTCTCAACCTTTGATCATGTGAGTGATTAACCCACTATTGATCAACCAATGGACTCACATGATCAATAGTGGGTTAATCACTCACATGATCAAAGGACTCACATGATCAATAGTGGGTTAATGACCACCTCCCGAGAGACAGCCCCCACTAGGGGTTTAAATACCTGGGACTCTCCACCTTTTGGTTTTAGAACTGAAGAAGCCTTTTGGATGAAAGGCGAAACGTCTTCAAACAACTTAAAGAAGTCCAGTTGCCTTCTTTCAAACCCTTAGACTACCATGTCCTGGATGACTGAGAACCTACACAGACTTTAGTCAAGTGATTGAAACGGCTGCCAGTTAGAGGCTGACAAGCAAATTGATGCCTGCATGGACTCCCCTTAAGATGCCTGGTCGCTAGTGGACATTCAGGGCTACATGCTTCCCTTAGGTAGTATCATTCAAAGGCATAGCATACATTTTCATTGCTATGCAGATGATACCCAGCTGTATCTATCCATGAAGCCAGATGACACACACCAATTAGTTAAACTGCAGGAATGTCTTAAAGACATAAAGACCTGGATAACCTCTAATTTCCTGCTTCTAAACTCAAATAAAACTGAGGTTATTGTACTCGGTCCTAAAAATCTTAGAAACATG
>VUQS01006492.1:5445-19309 GCA_015108495.1 Heterochromis multidens
TTCTTTTACCATTGTTTTTCATTTTTGCTGCTCTTGTCTCTGTCCACTTTCTGCTGTGACAATGCAAATTTCCCACTTGTGGGACTAATAAAGGTTTATTTTATCTTATCTTATCTTAAGACCCTGGAAAGACTCATCCTCGAACAGCTCTGACCTATGGTCAGACCACATCTGGACCCCCTTCAGTTCGGTTTACCAGCCCTGCCTTGGAGCTGAGGACGCCATCATCTACCTGCTCAATCGTGTCTACACCCATCTGGACCAGCCGGCGAGCACTGTGAGGGTCATGTTCTTTGACTTTTCCAGTGCATTCAATACCATCAGGCCGACTCTCCTGGGTGAGAAGCTGACAGCGATGCAGGTGGATGCCTCTCTAGTGTCCTGGATTGTAGATTACCTGACAGAAAGACCACAATATGGTGGTCTTGGGGTGTCTGTAGCTCAGGAGGTAGAGCAGGTCATCTACTAATCGGAAGGTTGGTGGTTCGATTCCTGGCTGCTCCAGTCTGCATGCCAAATGTCCTTGGCCAAGATACTAACCCCAAGTTGCTCTCTGATGCATCCATTGGAGTGTGAATGTTAGATAGAAAGTACTTAAGCATAGTGCTGACATATTGTATAAAGTGCTCTGAGTGCTCCGGGAGAGTAGAAAAGCACTATATAAGAATCAGTCCATTTACCATTCTGTTTAGTTCTTCTTCCATAAATTTCTAATTGATGGGGTGCTACCTAATGTGGCTGTCCTTTCATCAGGTTCATCCATCTCTACAGAAGACTTCGAAAGCTCTGTTAAAGTGACTGTTGGGTACTTGTTGCCTTCCTTGACCAAGTGCCTACTTGCTCAGTTGGACAGTTTGGCCTCCAAGAAGAGTCCTGATGGTTCCAAACCTCTTCTATTCTACAGTTATAGTCATATTCTATAGCCACTGTCCTCCTGGACACACTTAAAAGCTTTCAAAAGTTTTAAATCTTTGCTCCAATCTATGCCTCACTAGAACTTGAGCATTTGACCTTTCATTCAGTTGACTGAAAGGGAGTCCCAATCATGTTCAAGTCAGATATCAAAGATAACTACAGCAAACATGACTACAGTTTAGCTGCTACAATAAATACTCCGAGTACTTCTGTAAATGAGCGAAAGCTGCAAAAATGTATAAAAACCATCTTTGTGACCTTAGATCTTTCCTAAATGTACGAAATGGAAATTTAAGAGCTCACAAGCCATATTAAACCAAACATCACATTGTGGCTTTACTAACTGACTGTAGCTGAGTCTGTATATAATTAATTGGTCAAATAAAACATTTAAAACCCATTTACCATAGAACCTGTACAATCATATTAACTACTGACATGATTAGGCACTATGAAATACCATGGGATGTTAGGAACTGCAGTCCAGAGGCTTTGGAAAGTCACACAAAACAGCTCAAACAGGTTTAAATGTTAACTGTGTTTCAAAATATGTTAATTTGTTCAAATTCCAAGTAAACAGACCTTCGCTAGGAGGGTTCGGACCAACAAAGCAGCACAACACCAAACAAAATTTGCATGCTTTTTTACTCTTAATGCAAATGTGGGTAGAATCTTGCCACAGATGAATATTTCTTGAATTAATTTGCTCTAAATTAAGAACAAGCAGTGATGTCACATATTAGCAATATACAGTAACCTTGTGAACTTAACAAAAAAAAATAACAATGAGCAATGAATGAATCTCAAGTGGCCATTGACAAATTGTTTGCTGTCTGAATGCTGTTGGTGTAAACCTACAGGAGGTAGGATATTTTTCTCTTCTTCTTTCTCTCTAGGGAGAAAATATAAACATGAGCTCAGAAAACCTCCTTCAAGCCAGACTGAGGAATCACTTACCATATAAACAATGTTTAATGTACTATTTTTAAAATGTGTGAATTGCTGTGTTTTAAGCTTTATTCACGAGTGGTGTTCAGAGGTTAGGTTATATCTTATTTACAGAGCAAGTCTTTTTTTTTTCATTTTAGTTTGCACTTTTCCCATCAAGCAAAAACTTTATGAAAAGCCACTGAAAAGACGTTGAAGACGACTTTGTCAGATGATTGAAAAATGCTGAGATTTAGTCAAAGGTGAGATCAAACAAAATTCAATTAAATCAAAAGACGGGCAACCAGAAAACAATGTCCATAGACATCTGGTGCTTGGAGGAATATGATTTATGATTATACGGTTCAATATCAGCTTGCATGTTTTACATCTTTTGTTGAACATATTGAGACTATGTGGGATACACATGTTATCATTGTAACCTGTTATCCCTTGGATTGGTGTGTGCTTGCAGATTTTTAAATCAAATCCTTTCATAATTTGAAGAAACAGTAGAAGACTTACGAACACCCTGTTTGTTGCCTACAGCTGGCTGTGTGTCAGATTCTTTCCTTTGACTTCAATAAATACCTACAGCTTTACACAGCAAGGACAAAAAATAATAGTATGGCAGCAGCAATATCTTTTTTAACCCTGGATCAGTCAAGATGTTCTGTTCTGTTAGTCTAAGCCTACAACAGATTAGGTGCATCAGCTTGTTAAACAAGCTAGCTAGTGTTAGCTTATAACTGCACCCTCTCATTCAAATAAGGAAACTTCTGCCTCAAAAAAAAAAAATGTGGTCCGACCAAAACACTAACATCAAAACGCAGAGTCCAAAACCAAGACATGATGTGAGGCTCCATCTCAGCTGTCAAGATCCCTTAAGAGAACAGTTTTTCCCACAACCAAGTCTCCACCTGATCCCATGTCAACCAGTGATTTTGCCCTTGTATCCAAACATTCTGATCTCCTTGGTCTGAATTTTTATGTTGAGTAGATAGCACGCATGAATGCATCAGGTGTGCTTGTTTGTTATCCATTAATTTGTGGATGCTCCTGGTAAATTGTGTTGAGTTGACTAATGTTCTAAATGTTCTCATTGTTAGTAGATAACCCACAGGATTTCCCACTCCTATCTGCAGTTTTTACCAATTGTGGCTTCACACTAATTTGTGCCAATAGCTCCCGAATGCAGGATTGACATAAAAACATGTAATCTACAAGTCCAACCTGGGATAACCCTAAGTTCACCAGAGCTCTTCCAAAGGCACTCGTGACATTTTACAAGTGTTCCCTAATAGTTTCACTTTAAGCAGCACATATAACCAACAAAGATATGTTATCTACACTAAGGCAATGCCTTCTGTATCACAAATGCAGATTAGAGACAACCACAAAACAAATGCTTTATCTTAAAGCTGCCCAGTCTAATACTGAATCACCAGCTCCTCAGAAGGGTACCAATTGGGCATTCCAGTAAAAGACCTCATGATATAGTAGGTATCCATGGTGACTGCATACCCATTTCATTGCTTCTGAGCATTTTTTGTGGGGATGTATTTATAATCAAACTAGGATTTCATGGTTTTGTGACCTTGGTGTCTTGTGTGGCAGCCTGAAGCTTTGTGATTGGTGAATCTGGCAGAGAAAATTGAGCACACTGGGGAATAAATCTGAAGGCAGGACCTTCCCAGTGAGAACTAGCAGAAACACACACAGAGAAATGCACTGATATGATTAAAAAGCCAGCTGGCAGCATGAACTGAAAGTAACCCAAAGAAAATACAGTGGTATACATCAATAAATTATAGTAAATGGTTATATTTGCAGCAGAAAGAAAAAGTTAACAAAGCATGAGTGGTAAAAATACACTGTAAAAAAACATTTTTTCATTGCATAACTCTACTCAAAAAAGGTTTATTAATATTGATAGTGTGCATGTAGAAAAGCTACAGTTATGCATCAAATAATCTGTCAAATGTTTCACTGTAGAGTCTAAACAATTAATATCTGCCTTTTTTAAATAACTGACAATATCTGTGTGGCTAGAACTGTACTGGTCCCAGTACATGCAACACATTTAGTCACCTCTGTATATCTACATTTTGGTTTTATTCAGGCATAATTCTAAGATCCTGACACACATTTTCATAATAACAAGATGCGGAAGTTTTTAAAGGTTCTTCAACATCAAAGTAATCAAAGTAATCCAGTACACGCCAAAATAACTATCCTACTCTTCCATCTGCATACTGCCACGTCCCATTTCTCCATGTAAGGAAGCATGTTTATCTTGAGGTGGATCACTGAGAAAGCAGTGATAACGTTCTAAGAGAGAAGCCTGGCTGCTAAAGAAAAAAGCAGCATTTTATTAAAGAAACTGAAAAAAAAATGTGTCAAATAATAAAACCAAAAAAGTCACACCTTTCCAAAGTAATTCCCTGATTTCAAAAAAAGAGAAAGTGTGTTGCATCCCCTGAGACACAAACAGTGGTTCCAGTTAAAAGAAAGAAAAGGTTTGACATCATACTTAATGCCAAAAAAGAAAAACAGACCAAAAAAGAAGAAAGCAGGTAAAGGACAGAGGACCACCTGATCAGTAAGCCCAAGATGATAAACTAACAGCAGTTACTGAAAGGAACAAAAGAAAACATCCATTTATTATTATATTATTATTATTATTATTTATACATTTACTTATCTCTCTTTACTTATTTCTATGAGCACTTTTTGTTGACATTGTTTTGGAAACACTAAAAAAAATATATAAAATTATCATCATTATTATTATTATAAACAAGTTTAGAACTGCCTAATTAAACCAGTCTCTACACTTGTGTGACTGGGGCCTCAAGCCCAAACATTACCATCACCAAAACAACTATAAATGTTTTGTCCAACAAAAACAGAAAAATATTAAGTGATTTAATGGTCTAAAAGTGGACATTGTGGGCAAGTTCACTGTGATCAGACAGCCATATAATGAAACTGTGCTCAGGGGTAAACGTGTTCACATAAAAAAAAACTCTTTTCATTGAGAAATCACGTATTGGTCATAATGGACAGACGAACCATGGAAAGAGGTCTATGTTGGGGGACAGTAGGTAAAAGCTACCTGTTTTTTGGGGTAAAGAATGCAGGTAAAAAGCATGAAATGTAGAGCCAATATCAATCCTCCACTGCAATGCACTACGTCACAAGTACCAGTCTGAAGCAGCAGTGGGCATGCTGGTGATTCCCTGCCAAGACTAAAGATCAGCCTTTTCCCCAACAGATGCGAGTCACAGCAGGAGAGGGCAACAGGCATGCTGGGTGGGCGAAGAGAGAGAGAGAAGTAAAATTGAAAAAAGGGAAGAGTGAAGGGACAGGAAGGGAATGAAAGTTTTGAAGCACAACAGATTGTCATCTACCTCCTCCCTCCCATCTTCTGTTTATCTATTCATAGATTTCCTCATTTGCTCGCTCTCTCTCTCAAACTTTTTTTTACATGTGAACTCTGGACAATGTCAGGAGAATCAGATCCTGACTCTGTCCAGAGTTGCCTTTTCACACATGTAGGCAAACAACAGGAGATCTGCATCAGACGCATTCTCACTACTTGAAATTGGTTTTGGGCAAGACAGAGCATACAAGAGGTAGGACATTGTTTGGTGCTGCAAATTCTCCAGAGAGTAACCTGCTCTGTTCACACAAGCACTTAATCTGACATTACACAGACTTTGTGCCAGTGATCTGACAGTGTACATTTCTAATATGAGTGATTGGGACATTTGGTTTTTCACATATAACACATGTTAAAAAAACAGCTTTACTCTCTCTGTATAACTCCTTCAGGGCTGATAGAGGGTTTGGACTCTGATGTCCCCAAGTTTCACTTTGATCATGTCTGAAGACAACATTCAAAGCTGCCTCTTCCTCCCTCTCTTTCTCTCTCACACACACAAAAATTTCCTGTTACCCCCTCCCTGGGTTCTGTGTCAGAGAAGAGATAAATGAGGAGCAGGAAAGTGCAGCGCTCTCTGGAGATGTGAGGGTGACTTCTTACTGGCACATCTCAGGTTTTCCATTTACTTTCTGTCTAATATGCTTATATTTGTCTTTATTATGGTAAGGCACAGGTTTCTCTTCCTGCTTCACACATTTCCTGGAATGACTCTCAACAACCCTCAAACCGAAGAGGAAAAAAATCTTGTGTGCTTTTATTTCAGTCAAGCAACAGAGCTCATAAATCTGGCTTGTAACCTGATTCAGAATGACAGTATCTCCTATGGCTGCACTGAATCCTGGTTTACTGAGGCTATTGTAAGTGCAGATTATGGTGTCTGTTTTTCTACAACAGATCTGTCCATTCAAAAGGGAAGGTGCATCATACAAAATGCATTTATTCAACACTGATTTGCTTTTCCAAATGCTGTAGGTTTCAGACTTTGAAAGCATTGGCTTAAGGTGGAGGTTGCTCAGTCTCTTGTCTTTGGAAAAGACAGTGGTTTTTGTTAAATTTTGAATTAGTATCACATGATTCATATTAATACTACTTTAAAAAAAAAAACTATTTAACCAAATTCAATGATTCCAACACATTAATCAAGGTGCCTAGAAAAAACTTACGAAAAGCTGTTTTATAATGCTTTATTTAATGAGAAGCAGTAGGATTTAAAGTATAATGGAATCATCAGTTAAATGTAAAATGTTCTTCATCTAGTGCTTTAGTTGTTTACCAGTAACGAGTTAGATGGTATTATTTTTCACTTCATGAGGGTGTGCAAATCTTAGTCTTAGAAACACCTATTATTGTGCGTTCACACCATTTGCATTTGCTCTTACAAATGCAGTCACTGGAGTGTTTTTGGAATCCCACAAACATAAGAGCCAATGGGAGGAGGAGGAGGAGGACCTGTCGGAGATAACCTCACAACATCCACCAGGTCACTGGTGATCCATCTGAAGTTAGGGTTTAGTTAACATTCAATTCAATTCAATTCAATTTTATTTATATAGCGCCAAATCACAACAACAGTTGCCTCAAGGCGCTTTATATTGTAAGATAAAGACCCTACAATAATAGAGGGAGAAGAGAAAAAGCCCAACAATCAGACTATCCCCTATGAGCAAGCACTTGGCAACAGTGGGAAGGAAAAACTCCCTTTTAACAGGAAGAAACCTCCGGCGGAACCAGGCTCAGGGAGGGGCAGCCATCTGCCGCGACCGGGTGAGGGGAGGAAGACATGCTGTATTCATTTTGTATTCAGACATTCATTTTTTTAGTAGAATTTTTGCCTGTTTAAAACACCCAAATGGAAAAGCTTCTAACAGAAAAACTGTGATACCAAAATCTATGAGACTTTGTTTGAAATGTAACATCTTGTGTTTTCTGAAAATGTCCTTATTTAGCATGTGACTAAAATAAAACCCTAACCCTAACCCTATACCCAACTGTAGACAGGTCGCAGCACCCTGGGGGATGTTAAGAGGTAACATGTTATTAATACTCCAACTTGCTAACCAAACTAGGTAATGTCAGCTAGTAACTTAGCACCCCATGCTCTCATCCAAATATGGTCACCTGTTTATAAAAAAAAATCAAGCTGGTCACAGCAATAAAAACTAATATTCACATTTAAAAAATGTGGAGGCGTTTATTTTTCATTTTTGAATCTGTAATAGATGTAAAGTCACAGCTAAGCCCAAGTGTTTCCCTACCAGACAGCCAGGTGTCTGTTGGTGGTCCCTGATATCGAGACTTCAGCTGCCAGTGTCGGTGCTTGTGCGGAGATAATCTGTGAACCTCCGTGAGCTGAAGGTTCACTCTAATCAGAACCTGCAACAGGCAGAGAACTGCTGAGCTCACTGAGGCTACAGGTCAAAGCGAGGACAACCAGTGCATTGGAGAAGCTGCTCATTATAAAGTTACTGGCATACCTGGCAATTCAAATATTTGCTTAGGAACACCTCATAAACAAAATTGTTTAGCTTACCTCTATTCAAGCCAACATGCACGCAATGCTCATATAATACTCACACACCAGAACCTCCATGAATAGAAACCAAGTCTGTGGAACTGCAAAGAAATCCATCCATTCATTTTCTTGAGAGCTGATCCATCTAGTTTATTTTCACATTCTTGGCCTAGAAATTTTAACATAAAATTTAACCAACTTTTAAAACCTGTCCTGTTATAATTGTGTGTAATTTCATACACAAACTAATCCTAAGCTTGTTAAACTTTTCATCTTCCCTCTCCTGTATTTTGTGCTTTTTCCTCTCTGTCCTCTCTCTGCAGGTATCCCTGGCTCTGGAGCTAATTTTTTCTGATCTGCAGCTACTGGCCTCACCAACCTGCACAGTGTTTTCAGTTCTCTCTTCATTTCTCTCTACGCTCTTTCACCCCAACCGGATAAGCCAGATGGCTGCCTTCCCTGACTCTGGTTCTGTTTCTTCTTGTTAAAAGGGAGTTTTTTTCTTCCACACTGTCCCAAAATACTGCTTAAATGGAATCAATCTCTCTCTCTCTCTATAATACCTAATGTAAAAGATGTACCTTACTAAGTAAAGTGCTACAGTAATAAAATTCCCCTTTTCATTTCAAGATTAAGTAAACTCACCAAATTTTCAGAAACAATACTGAGATTGTGATGGCGTTTTCTTGTGTGGATGCCAACAGTGAACAGATCATTTCCAGCCAACTGCCAACAAAATGCCACCTGCAGCATAATAGAGCTGTCAGACGCCATCACTACTGAATTCAAAAATTCTAAGTCTTCCTTTAATTTGTCACCCTTCTGTATATTCAATTTTAACCTGATTATACCATACATATTCTTAGGAATATAAGATATTTTTACATTTATTCAACATTCTCCTCCTGGACCAGGGCATCACTGAGCTCCTGGACAGTCAGAGGTGCAACCTGGCGGCGTCGGATAGACAGAAACATAATGTCCCAGAGGTGTTTTCCCTAAAATATGTAAGCTCCATGTTTCTTTGGCTTCTGGCCTAGTTTCTGCTGACATCAACACTTCCAGTTTGAAATGACTGATACCAGACACTGAAAGGAAGGAAATAATTTACATTGTAGGCAACACTTCCTGAAAACCACAGCAAAGAAGAAAGATTTTGCTGCACCGAAAGAGGCAGTAATTAGCTTTAACATTTACCATATCTTTATACAGTAACAGTGCCCAGACCATTGCCTTTTGAAGCCATAGAGAAAGTCTGGGATGCTTATAGGCTCATAACTTGTCAATCACATAGTAAACCTGCTTTATTGTGTATTTTGCCCTGTTTAGGGTATAATTTATGAAAGGAACATCAAAGCAGTGTTTCTGTCATAAACACATCAGGAATGTGTTTACTGAGGTCAAAGACCAAAGGAGCCAAGAATTGGCTTCCCATAGCATTCATTCTGTACACCCAAGTTCATTTTTGCAACCCAAGTATTTGCCCTGTGTGGGCCATTAGAAAAAGTGCAAGCTTACATGTAATGTTTTATATACGGGTTAGGCTTGAAACAGACCTTACCTTTGCAATTTCCACGTGTAATGAGTTAAAATGGAAGAAAAAAATAGAGCTGAAGTTTGACTCCTCAGACCCCTGACCCCATCTGGATATCTAGGAGTACCAACAAGTCTTTCCACATCACTGAGTTAAAGAGTTCATCTGAGCATGGATCAGTTTCTCTTGTGGCCAGTAAACAAAAACAGGCTGTGGGAGGAAATTGATAGCTACAGAAATTAATATTCCTTTTCAAAAACCTGTGGCACGGTGCCTAAAACACATACTGTAGCACAGAAAGAAGGCAGCAGGTGCAAGCAGTATAACCGTCACACATTAATTAAACATCTCTAGGTAAATGAGGTGGTCCGCCCACCTATATGCTTACACCTGACATTTAGGTAAATTAGCCAACAGTAAATGCCAAGCCTTGGTTGCTCAGATTGGATGTCACAGATGAGAGATGCAAGGGGGCCTTAAATGATATGGTTTCATTAAGTCCTACCACAGCTTCCTTTAACAGCACTCAACTAAAGTGACTGCTTATTTCTGAAAAGAATGCCAATCTTTCTGAGGCTTTTTCTTCCATCCTCAGCATCAGATATTATTTTGGATGAAAATTAGTATCTGCTTTTATTCAAGTTCAAAAGTGTGAAATCATTAATAAGTGTTTTGAACCTGCTGGGTAGCTCACAGAGATTAAGAAACAAACATTATGAGCACTTATCTGCCCATTCTGTCTGTTATTGAACAGAAAACAACTTTATTGACTTAACCATGAAAATACTGAGAGCTCCTTGTGGGACTTTTTTCTGACGTTCTCCCCTCCAGAAACGAAAAAAAAGAAAGAAGTGTCTCCTGTAAAAGTATTTCTGCACCAGCTTGGGCAAATCTAGTCTCATCATAAATTCCATAAGAGTATGAACCTTTAAAACTTTCATTTAGAAGGAAAAAGGTCAAGTTCCCCAGTCCTTGACCTTTTCCTACAGACGTTCTGCAGCATCCCTTATTGTTAAAAATTATCAAGCTAAAGCCAGACTGCATTATGGAATTTCCACCCAGTGTAGTGGTTAACACACATACCTAACATGTAAAAAATCTCTGGTTTGAGACCAGGAGGGTACACAAATCCCTGGGAGAGTTGTGTCAGGATGGGCATCTGGTGTAAAAAGTCCCAAACACCCTCATCTATGGTCACAAGCTGCAGGTAGTAACCAAAAGAATGACATTGCAGATACAAGTGGCAAAAATAAGCTTCCTCTGAATGGTGTCTGGGCTTTCCCTCAGAGATAGGGAGTAAATTGGAGGGGACTCAAATTAAAGGCACTATTCCTCCATACTGAAAGAGTCAGTTGAGATGGTTCTGGCATATGACTAGGATGCCTCCTTGGTAGGTATTTTGGGTGTATTCCACTGGGAGGAGGCCCTGGGGTAACCCAGGGAACGCTGGAGAGATTATGTCTCTTGGCTGGCTTTGGAACACCTTGGTGTCTCCGTGGAAGAGCTGGAGGAGGTGACTGGGGATAGGGCTGTCTGGGCAACTGCTGCCCCCATAACCAGGACCCAGATAAGCAGGATGGATGGATGAATGGATGGATGGCCTCCCAAACAGCAGCATACTGATCGATCCAGACAGAAAAATAAATAGAACTTCCTGTACTTTTGGAAACTTTTGTCGTGGTAACAGTGGAATGGAAAGTGGAGCTCTAGCAGGGACTTTTATGTTTGTAGTTATTAAAATACTGTAGTAATACTACACATGCTGAATATGGATTGCGCTTGTCCAAATCTTGCATTTGGTAGTGATTGTCGTGACTATTGTGGGGAGGTTTCTGGACTTAGCATTTCTTTTTTTTTATTGGATATTTTTTGATCAACCCATAAGTTTAAATAGAAATTAAGAGCTTAATGTTGTGTGATTAAATGCATCAAAAACAACAGAGTTTATCAGTAGCATCTTCATGCTATAGAAAAAAAATAAGTCTGTGAACTGAAGGTAACCACACACAAATAAGACAAAAAAAGGGGCTTGAAAAAATGTCACTCAAGAGAACACTTATTTCCTTAATACATTCATCCTCGATATGCTCAGTTTTTTCATGAAATTACAGCATTAACCAGACTAATCAAAATATCACTGTAAAAATAGCTTTCCAACAACCTAACAAATAATGTTAATGTTCTTACACAAAGCAAACTGACTCAACAGGTGGAGACCTATGATGGAACAGGTGCTGAGCTTTTATTGTGGTTGAAATTAATTTATGTTTCCAACACAGACATACTCACAAAATAACAGGGTGAGTCATTTTAAAAACACACCACTCGAGGTCTTATCTTTGACAAAGTGTCAGCATGTGTTAATAAAAAGAACAGTTTAAGACAGTCACACAAAATGTTTTGGAACGAATGGGGACATATGATGAGATGTGAATGAGAAAAGGGAGAGGGTGAAAAAGCAAATTATAAAAGGATGAAAAGGTTGTGAAATACAGGTGCAAGTTTCTTTTTAGTCAGACATCTATGTCAGAAGTTATTTACACCAGGATTAAAAAGAAATCACAAAATCCTATCACCACAATAAGATAATTAACATATAGGGGCAAAGTTGGATGCTGATTCTGTACACTTTTGAAGTGTTATGACATAAAAGTTTACATAGTTGACCAAGCAGAGCTCATAGTGGTGATTTCTCAGGTCACCTCACCGGTTGCTGTTTATTGCAGCAATGTGTTAAAGCAGCTGCCAAATGTATCTGGTGAAGAAACAACTCCTGATGCATGGATGTCAGGACAGGAAGTCTACCCACAATCAAATAATTACAATTCGACATTTTTAACAGATATTGCTGCTTTTTTGTTTGTTACAAACAAAGACAATTACCGAACAACCTTTGGCAAATCTAAGTGCATGTTCAGGGCAAATTAATTACTTTTTTCCAACATATTTTCTGTAATTTCATCAGTTCTGATTAAAGATGAACCAATCGACCAGCCAGGAACTGGACTGGAATCAGCTGATTTCTAGCATTCTCAGCTCACGTATGACCAATTATGAGCTAGTCACTTTCATCCTTGTGCAACATGCAAAGGTAAATAATCACACACTCACAGCCACACAGTCCAAGATCAGGAATTATTTGCAATTTCTTGTTGGATTGATGACTATGTGATTACATTGATTTACTTTTAACTAAACCATTTTTAGTCTTAAAGAATTTCAAGCAAAGCTTTTTCTTTTTTCTTTCTTTTAGCAGCACTGTGTTACTTTTCTCCATTATGATTACTATTTTATATGATGTAATGAGTTTGACACATAAGCAACTCTGTTTTCTCCCTTTAAAATGTCTTCTTTAAAAAGACAAAAACAACATTTCAAGCTCAATTTGGCTCTTTATCAGTATTAGGGGAATGAACACACTCAGCTATGAGTCAAAAGACTGTTTTCCACTGCAGGAACTAGTGGGCTGTTTAAGGGTTGCCCACAACTTTATAATTGGACTGTTTTTGATATAAAAAGCACCAACTCCGGGTACAGCAGCAATCTAAAATTCAGTCTGATGTATTTACTGCCCTGTCATAGGTCACTTAACCGTATCTTTCACTCCTATTGCTATTACCTCATGGTAATCTTTTCATGTCATTATGTAATCGCTGCAATTTTCATCAACATTTCATGGTCTCTAGTTGCTATATCACTGCTAGTATAGGCATTGCACTCTAAAAGTGCAATGCCTATACTAGCAGTGATGCATTTCACTTTTAGAGTGCAGTGCCTATACTTATAGAACCTGGGGCTATTGGACATAACCAACATTCCCTTTAGTGTATTTGCTTTGGCACAGATAGAATTTACATTTCTGTTAAAGCTGTGGCATCTTGTGTGTCCAGGGGATCCTACGCCTCAGTGGAAATAGAAAGGCTGAAAGAACCAATTAGATAGCCATTCTTATAAAAGTTAGCACCACCTTGCACATGCTCCATGCTCCTGCAAGGAGAAACAGTCTTAGCTATGAGACTACACACTAAAGACACATTCTAGGAAATATAAACTCAGCAGTTATTAAAACGTTTACTAGTGCTTTACAAAATTCTTATAAGACATTATTTAGAGCAACATTTGGTTTGTCAATCAGTGACAAACATTGTTTTAGATTTATTAATTTTCTAACTGATAAACCAAAGCAAAACTACAAACATTGTTCTTCATTCTTGATGACAAAGTGAGACATCTATGAGCCGTTACTGACCATAAATCCACAAGCTGATGGTTTATCACAGTGATTCCCAAAGAAATATTTTCCATGCCCCCATCTGAAACTTTACATATTTCACAATCCACTCCATAAGTTAACTGTGCAAAACAAACAGTTGCTGCAGGTACAATGTACACGAGTTAAATTACACTGTAATAGTTCTCCTGTTTCTCTAGCCTGGCTTTTCATTGTGAGCTGTGTGGACAGAAAGACAATTAAGATAGCTTTGTTCTAGCAATTACTGCAGCCTAGTGTAGCAATTAGTGATGCTAT
>VUQS01006494.1:0-10732 GCA_015108495.1 Heterochromis multidens
CTGTCTCACAGAACATCTAATGTGGTGTGCACATTTAAACACAGGATCCAGAAGGCCATTCCAAAGATTTATTTGTGACAGTGACCATTTGGAAGATTTATCAGGTGTAATGGATGGATGATTTTCTCTATACATTCAAATAAGAACAAAGAATTACAATTAAGGACCAAACCAAATCACAGTACTATCATGCTACTGAAGGGATTCAATAAATTAGGATAACATCACTTACATCACTAATGCATCCACCATCTTAGTATTTCCATTTCTTTAAAGTTAACAATACAGGGATCTAGTGTAACACAGACATTCAAATGAGCAAAAATCCCTTTACGTTGCATAGCAGTCAATTAAAGGTTAAGCAGAGCATCATTGACTTACAGGTTCTTTGTTCTCAGCCTAGTGGTAAGGAGGTAAAAGGCCTACCAGGCTGAAAGGGTGGAGTTATATAGACTCCTGGGTGTGTCCAGCAGATTGACAGGATATGATGTATGCTGATGTAGTGAAGTGGAAAGGTTTAAAACTTGTGATTCTAACAGACCGTGTTGTTCATTTATGTGTGCTGGTGTTTCATTTTCCCTGCTGACTCTTACACAACATCAGACCTTATTGTATGTGTCTTGCTGTTGCAGCAGCACACGTGTGCATGCTGCTTTCAGACCTCCTTAATGCACACAAATCCATCTCCTTACAGTGTGAGCATAAAGGCCCACTTTCCACATGATGGCCTCCATGGACTCCTGGCTTTCATGCAGCGCCTCTTTGTTTCCTTTATGCTTGTGTCCTCTGCTGCTCTCTGGCTGCTGGGTCGGGCCCCGGGGCCACACTCTGCCTCATCCTGCTGGCTTTAAAGGAGATGGATGCAGCTTTTCACAAACTCATGTTTGTCTGCATATAAAGACCCCACACTGACTGCACACAACCCCCATCAACCCACCAGTGCTGGTCGGATGTGAGTTTATGGTTGAAACGAATCTTTGGGTCTAATATAGCCATGTGAGTCTTTCATGTGAGCCATGTCACCACTGTGTTTAATCATTAACTAGCTAGCTGCAACACACTGGAACATCTTTTTCTGGTTTACACCTAATCATGGAGGATTCTTGTAGGCTTTATGATCCTTTTTGTGGATTTTTTACTGTATTTAAAAAAAATCTATTTGTGGCCATCCTGAACATTTTGTAGGGTTTACAACACATTCATGATAACTTTGAAAATTTGTGGTCATGTTGCGTCTCTTCGTGGCTCATGGAGTGTCTTTTTGGGTATGTGGTTGCATTAATTCTGAATGTTTTTGTAGTCCTTTTCAGTATCTTTTTGTTCAAGTAAAAGTCATTTCAATTAGTGCTCAGTAACATCCAAATAAAATCCTAGAATTTCGCTCAAAACTGGAGCTCAGCCTTCTTGGACGGTCTGTTAGTACATGAACCTCACAGCAGCCATATTATTGTTCAGATAATGTCATTAAAAAGGCTCCAAAAGGCTCCAACAGCGCAAACACGGTCCAGAGGTCCAGTTCAGGGACTCCAGTTAGCTGAGGTGAAGCTTAGCAGACAGCTAGCAGCTACAGCCGCCTGTGTCACCATCCACCTGTCAGTCAAAGAGGCCACGCCCCTAATAATGCAAACTTAAGTGGAGTTTGGGTGGAAACGCAGCTTAATTTTTCAGACACAAAGCAACCAGAGCACATAAAGTCAATGACATCAGCAACTTCAAGCAATTACAGGTGACATAACTGCTGGCAATACAAAGTGGGCGGAGCCTGAGATAAACATTTCTCAACTTACAGGCACGTGAATGAAGCAACAACCAATGAGAACATCCATCCATCGGTCTGTCCATCCATTCATCCATCCATCGGGCGTTCATCCGTTGTTGTCTTATCCTATTGAGGGTCATGGTTGGGCTGGAGCCTATCCCAGCCATTGTAGGGTGAAAGGTTGGGCACATCCTGGACAAATTTATCACAAGGCTATAAATAGAATTGTCAAAAATTTGTAGGTTGACAAACCAAAAATGGTGTCCTGGCTATCAGAAACTGCTGTAAGGTCACAAACTGTGCGGTGAATCAGATGACCTGTTCTGACTTTAGCCTGCTTTTTTATCTAAATATAATTGGTTTGTATCTTTTAATAAACAAGCGTTTAAAGCTCGATGATTCCTGGTCGTACTGTGGGGGGTTGCTGTTATGGCTCTGGTGCTGTTTATGGTTGAAAGTAATTATGAAAAAATGAAATAAGAAGGAGACAAACCACAGTCTCCTGAGTCAAAGTCTTGGGTTTGAGGTGCACCAGCACTACGACCCCTCCTGCTACCTCACCTGTAAGGAGGGGTTTCGAGGTTGGGGATCTTTAACCGAGGACTGTCCAAAATGTACTGACTGAACATCCAAGACTACAAAGGACACGCAGACGCACAGAGCCAGTGGACACAGAGAGCCTGAGCATTTGTTTCTAAAAGCAGAGGAAGGTGACCTATTTAAAAGGTTAGTTTCTTAGCCCTGTGGGTGGATTAGGAAAACAAAGCACGAGCACTATATTTATCTGTTTCCTTATCTAATGCCACAGCCTCATGATAAGAACTTTGTGCATCTCCCCGCCCCTGGATTAATGCACTGTTCTCAGACTCCTGCAGCCATGAATAATAACCCACCATCACCCATCCCACTGTGTGACTGGCCACTGGCAACGCAGCGATTTCATGCACTGGATACAGCCATTAGGAGGTTTTTACAATAAACTTTATCATGTTTGTCATGCGGACGGCGGCGGCTCCAAAAACGTGAAACTGTAGCTGGATGCTGTGAGCAGAAATAAACAGGGACATGAGAAAAAAGCAAATATTAGCACAGAGATGGGAGATTATTCTGCTGAATCTTAATGTGGTGTTCACATGTGTCTGATACACATCTTTAGGTTTCACTGAGAGGCCCAGAGGGAAAACAGGGCTTTAGAATCAAATGGTGAAGTATTATTCCTCACACCTGTGTTCATGTTAGCCAGCACATTCATACACTCTGGTAACTAAAGCATAACAAAGATTGGAGTGGTTGTGTTTAAGACTGAAAGCTCTTGGTTCAAGTTAAGGAAAGCATTTGTTTTCATTAATAAATCTACAGTCCAACATTATATCCCGACACCATGAACATAAAGCACGCCACTTCAGGTCTGAATGTTATGTCTCCGCATGCTGACCTTTACACGTTATTTTATGGCTGTAAATAACACGTGAAAATGTTAAGATCAGGCTGCAGGCGTGTAATGACACATCAAAAATATCACATGAAACAACTCGGTTTGTTCACACATCATTAACCCTGCTGTGTTATCCCACACTGACCTCTCTATCATACAATTTCCTCTCTCTGAATTATTAGTATAAGCTGCAAATATGTGAGATTAGAAGTTATGTGCTATTCTTAATCCTACAAACCCTCAATGGATGTCTCAAAATGCAATTCTGCTTTAATTGTATTGTTATTAATCCCATGGGTGGTATGTAAAGAACGTGTGTGCTGTGGCATCATGCACTGCTTGTTTTCACCTTCATCATCTCAGCTTTTGATATCACAAGAAGCTCAATCAGAAGGTAGCCTCGCACTAAATCCTCCCCTGCTTCCTGCTCCTCTGTGACTCTAACGGGACCTTCATCTCCAAAATAAACGTCATGGTTTATTCAATCAGACCTGAAAGCAGTGACTGAAAGTGTTTACTGACCTCAGAGATCAGCTGAGCAGGAGGCTCATTTTCTTATAGACTTCTACACAGTCAGACTTCAGAGGAGTCGCCCCCTGTTGGGCATGAGAGAGAATGCAGCTTTAAGGGACGTCATCGCTGGCTTCGTCCGTCTTTTGTTCTGTCTGCAGCTGTAACATAAAACATTATCTCCATCAGCCGGAATGATGCTGATCCAAACTTTGAGCGACAAACTGTAAAGAAAGATGTGTCTCCAGTCACACAGATGAGCTTTTTATATACATTATGAAAAACATGGTTATTTAAAAAAGACTGACTCGACTTTCAGCAACAGAGTCCGACATGAAACGTGGCATCGAGCTAGTCCTGGCTCAAAAATAGGAAATAAATAATAAATACGTCAGGTGCTGCTTAGTAATTAATCAAAATCACCATGATGACATTAAAGGTCCTTCAAGGGCGTCTTTCATATCACTATCAGGCAACTAACTCAGTGCAAAATGTGAAACTGTCATGAAGTGCTCCACTGATCGTGTGCACAGACATGAATCGTTCCTTTTTCCTGACAGTCAGCACAGCTTTGAAATGAATGCGTTTCATTTGGAAGTATGATTTGTGCTGATACACTGTGGCGTATCCACATCTAGAAAATCAGTTTGCAGAAATATTTGACAATAAAATATTTAATAAAAACAAACAAACAACAACCCAACTGCAGCAGGGTTAAAAACTCTGATGGTGTGTTCAGACCAAACTCACTCACAGAACATTCTGCAATAACACATTAACTGCTTACATTCAGAGTTCAGCCAGAAGCTCATAGGTTTGAAACAGAAATTCCTCCTCAGAGAGTGATTAACTGCAGAATGACAGAATGACAGCAACCTCGCTGTTATATAGGAATATAATCAGAAGAGTCCCCTGAAGAGTCCCCTGTTGCAAAGAGACACATCACAAACAAGTTGCACTCATTGGAGCAGACTGAGATTGTTTGCAGACAGGTTGCCTCACACCAGGCATGCATTTGCATTTTAAACAGATTGCCCAGATCAAAAGTGCACACTCCACCTCTGGGCAACCAGCTGAGCAGTCACCAAATGTGAAAAAATTCAGTGCACTCACCGGGCAACTGCTGAATTTTCTCAGTTACAAGGAGGTCGCTTTTTTTTTTCCCACTTCTTTTTAGGAGGTTCCTGTTTTTACTCTAGAGTGACTGAGCTGTTGAGAATCTCTTTGTGAGTGTCCTGGGCCGACATAGGCAGTTTTAACCGAGCATGTTTGTCATTGGCAGGAGAAACCGAAGCTCCCAGAGAAAACCCACGCAAGCACAGGGTGAGCATGTGCAAACTCCACACAGATGGGCCCTTATCCAGGTCTGCTGGAGGGAACAGTGAGAATCACTGGCAAAACATCCCAAAAACATGAAGTCTCTGGGATTCATCCTTTGAGCAACAAAACTTCATGGCAGAAGCTGCTGACTTATTTCAGGTGTTAAATCATAAACCACCGTCACACAAACGCAGCTCCAGCATGTCGCTGTGATCGGTGATTGTTCCTCTGGGGCAGTGAAACGAGAGCTCGTTTTTGTATTCATGATGGATTTTTAATGACTGCAGATTCATGTATTTATGTGATACTGAACTTTTCATTTTGTAATTTTACCTTGAAATTAAACAACAAAACTGAACTTTTTACTAATTTTACAGCAGATTTTTTGTCTGTCTTAAAACAAAACGATGCACTTTTTAAACCCTGAGCTGTTGTGAACTTTGAACTGGAAGCTGTCTGTGAGAAAGAAAAGGTAAGCTGCTGTTTTACTGGTTTGCAGTTACTGATTGAGGTTAAATCACATAATGTCCCAAACCTCAGGCATCCTGATGTACATGTGTAGGAGTCGGAGAGCTGAGCTGAGTCCCACTCTGTGGTACTCGAGGTCCTGTTGCCAGCTACACAGGGAAACTGTAACCATAACAACAGGTAACCACTAACAACCAGCATCCATAACGACGGCAGCTCACAAATTAGCTCTCTAATTACAGAGACACAGTTCAGAGCTGCTGCTGCAGCTGATAACAACAACACAGCTTCTAAAAAACTGCAGACACATATCAGGTCTGCAGGTCAGCGCAGACAACGAGGAGAAGTTCTCATTTAAACACCACAGAAGCATGGACAGAGGGCACTTTACCTTTAAATACAGGATATAATCAATTCATTTTGATCATAGATTATATGAAAATGAAGAATAATTATAGTGGCTTTTTTTTACTACTCATTTCAGACAGAGCATGAACCGAGGGGCAGCACGATGGGCCAGAGTCCAAGAATGACACACAGAGCTGGAAATTAGCAGAAGAGGAAAAAGTAACAGATGTGACAGCTTGATTGCCAGAATCCAGTGTCTGCTTCTGGAAATGGGTTTGTGTGAGTGGAACAGAAGTGAAGTCAAACTGCTCTTTTGCAGTTTGACTGTTTTCCATCAGTTTTCCATCTGTGAAACACTGCTTATGGACCTGTAGGTACAGCACAAGCAAAGTGTTACATGCCTCAAATACTGAGGTGAAAACCCATCTGAGCCCCTTTAGTCTTGATTGACTTCACCTGTACCTTGTTATTCTCCTCCCTGCTGTGTGCTCAGTCTTGTCAGTTTGTTTCCATCCATTTTCTGGACACCAAGGCCCTCCTAAATGGTAAATGGACTAGTTCTTTTCCACTAAGCACTCTATGCATGTCTCAGTCACCCACTCACACTCTGATGAACGCCTCAGTATCATCAGTATCTTTCCCAAGGACACTTTGGCACGTAGACTGGAGCAGCCAGGGATCGAACCACCAACCTGCTCTACCTCCTGAGCCAGCCAGGAGATGTTATCGCTCCAGTGTGTCCTGGGTCTCCTCAGTGGGACAGTTTGGTTCCTGTTGGTTTTAAGCTGCAGCACCTCTGGTATCTGCGGTTAGAGCCGCACCTGAAAGACTGACTAGCCTTAGCTAAAATGATGCTATGGTTAGCCTAGCCATTGCACATAGATTGCCTCATGAATAACAGTGAAGCCAAAGAGCTGCAAACAATTTCATTTTGTGTATTTATTTAATAAGAGGGAAGACAGATAAAAAAAAAAAATCCCAATAAAGGAGATAAAATCGAGCAGTACTGAAACACAATACAATAAATTAAAACACCTGTGTTATCGCATTACCATGTGTTCTTATGATTATTAATTCTATAATCTTTTATATTTAATATATTTAATCTCCTAAAATAAAATGTAAAATGTTTCAGTTACTCTCAGACTAAACTTACCATATCATAAATCTATAAATCTTTTTCTCAATACTGCTGGATAAATATACACCACTGTAAACCCAACAAGTGATTTATAGACTCACACAAACAGTATATACAATCTATTTTATACATAAGTCCGTATATTGTGCCAACATCTGAACTATTTCTCTTTGGCACCCATTTTTTCCTGTTATTTGTCCACCCATCATTGTGTGGTTGTTTGTCATTAACACTGTGCAGTGTAACTAGTCCAACCCTGCTGTGTGAGTCTTACCTGTGCGATGAGCAGTAAGGTTTGGTGCTGGTAAGGGTAGGGCTGCACAGGGTGGATCGTTTGGCTCATTGGTGCCAATCATCGAAACCACTTCCTGTCCCCCTGACAATAAAAGAATGTCACAGAGAGGATGCAGAAGCATGCAGAGTATCAACAAAACAAGCTGGTATTGGACAAAAAAAAAAAACTGAAGAAATAAATTCAATTTCAATTCACTTTTATTTATATAACAACAGTTGCCTCAAGGCGCTTTATATTGTAAGGTAAAGACCCTACAACATTAAATAAATAATAAAAAGTTCACCAAAGCATGAATCTAAAACAGAAAAAAGGAACACCTGAGGAACACGGGGAGCATAAACATACAAAATGATGAAGGACAAAAGGAAAGAAGACAAGACTATCCCACTTCTCATTTCTCTGATTGTGCATCCTCAGTTCCTCTCCTCAACTCCTCCAGAGGGCTGATTGTAAAACGAGACACAGGTGGGAACAATGAGCGAATCAGAGGCAACAAGCAAGGAAGACAGGAAGTGGAAACCAGGAAGACAAAGGACACAAACACATGGACAAGACGGAAGGAGAGGATGAGAAGGAAACACAGAGGACACCAGGAAAACATGAAGCCAAGGAACATCAAGAAAATTCAAAACAAGGTCTAAAACACAAGAAATCATCCCAAATGGCCGAGACCACGACACCAAACGTTTCATAATGGCAAAATCAGGGTTTTTTCTGTATTTTTCCAGCCAAATTTAGCTGTGTGTGTGTGTGTGTGTGTGTGTGTGTGTGTGTGTGTGTGTGTGTGTGAGATATCGGATATCACCATGGGAACGGCATGGGGGGAAGGAGGGTCTGTTTCACACATACACACACACCGAGCAAACTGATGAAGGCTCTTTGTTTGTGTCTCACCATGACGGAGGACGTCGTGATGCTCCTCGTATCGTCCTCCTCGTTCTGCAAAACAACAACAACTGCGACCGTTAACAACAGAAACTTTATCACTTTTCCCCAAAACACGTCAACACTTTCATGACGTTCACATTTTTATTAATAATTTTAAAAAACACAATGTGTGAATTCTCTTTGTATATTTTACCAAATAAACACAACTTATCATATTACAAATTTTCTCATTTTAATATTTTTTTGAGACAAAATTTTCTCACAGGAATTTCAGGAATTACACAATTACAGAAGATTGATAACTGATGCCTCGCCATGGCGTGAGCTCTCTGGTCCTTCAGCTGGACGAGCTAAAAATGACTAAATATTGTAAGCAGGTATTCCTGAAATATGAAAAAGTATTTGCCAACTAGTCCATATCATTTTTTTTCCTGGAAACGTATCCAAATTTTTTTCCTCAAAATTTTTTACTTGTTTGTGAATGTCACAAAATCTTAGAAATATGTCTTTTGGTGAAAAATATAGATTTACAAAATATTATTTTTCTTCAAATATTACATAACTTTCTCACATTATTACACTTTTTTTCCAAAAATACCACAAAATTTTTCATAACAATGATATATTTTTTATTCTTGCATTACATGTTTGGTTCCAGGTTCGGAACCGGAGTTATTCGACCTGCAGTAATGAATCACAGCCTGTGTTCACAGGACATGCATTAATAATTATCTTTGGGATAATTTGTAGTGTAATTGTTTGCTGTGTGAACATCATGTATGACTTGAGCAGACCGAGAGTGACGCTCCCTGAAGGAGTGATAAGGGCTAAAATCTAACGAATCCATTAAATCCCTAAAAAGACGGTTACAGCTCTCAAAGGCTCGGTAAAACACACTTCAGAGGACTCTGAGAGGATGAGGCGGCTTTCATCTCTCAACCTGACATCTTTATTTACCGTCTGTGGTGAGCATGGCAGATTGGAGAGGTCTCCTCTTGGCGTGTTAATGAGCGCCGTTCGATTGTCTCATTTATTCTTTCATTTCCTCCATGAATAAATCCCTTTCATGTTTGCTGTTTCAGTCATTGTCTTGCTCGTCCCCGTGGTCTCAGTCCTCTTCATTTCTCCATTCGCTCTTTGTGTGATTTCTCCCATCAGGAGAAAATAAAAGTACAGTCGACTCCACATATGAGATCTCTCGTAGTGGAAATTTTAAATCCAGTCGCCCGATAATACTTATTGTTAAGATAGAAACCCAGCCGAGGAGTAAGAATACTTCAAGTCTACAAACCATCATGTCTGGCCTCCTGAAATGTTGATTTCTTTGCAGCTTATTATATCTTTTTACTTTGGTTTATCAGATCTTGATTATTAACCTATTTTTCCCCTCACTGATGCCTGCAGCTGTTGGATATTGGAAACAAACCTTTTTTGGATTTTAATTTCACAAACGTTCCTAAAGTTCAGTTAAGTGGTTATTTTTGAACCTGATGCACATTTTTCAGTGCACATGTGCAACATACAGCTGACACTGTTTGATACTCACAGGTAAAGACTGAAGGTGTTCTGGACTGACATGATGTTGATATCTGGGGTTCTGGTTTTGGAGCATCTTGGATGCTGTTTTTAGTCTCTCTTTTAGATTTGTCGCAGCTGAGACTGGTGTTTAGACTGGTTTTAGATTTGATTTTAGACTGGTGTTCAGCTGGTGTTTTACTTGATTTTAGATTGGTGTTCAGACTGGTATTTTACTTGATTTTAGTCTGGTTTTTGATTCAGTTTTAGACTGGTTTTAGGCTTTAGACTGGTTTTAGATTTGGTTTTAGACTGGTGTTTAGACTGGTTTTGGACTTGGTTTTAGATTGGTGTTCAGACTGGTGTTTTACTTGATTTTAGTCTGGTTTTTGATTCAGTTTTAGACTGGTTTTAGGCTTTAGACTGGTTTTAGATTTGATTTTAGACTGGTGTTCAGACTGGTGTTTTACTTGATTTTAGTCTGGTTTTAGATTCAGTTTTAGATTCGGTTTTAGACTGGTTTTAGATTTGGCTTTAGACTGGTTTTAGATTTGGTTTTAGACTGGTGTTCAGCTGGTGTTTTACTTGATTTTAGACTGGTGTTCAGACTGGTGTTTTACTTGATTTTAGTCTGGTTTTAGATTCAGTTTTAGTCTGGTTTTAGATTCAGTTTTAGACTGGTTTTAGATTCAGTTTTAGACTGGTTTTAGATTTGGCTTTAGACTGGTTTTAGATTTGGTTTTACACTGGTGTTCAGCTGGTGTTTTACTTGATTTTAGATTGGTGTTCAGACTGGTATTTTACTTGATTTTAGTCTGGTTTTAGATTCAGTTTTAGTCTGGTTTTAGATTCAGTTTTAGACTGGTTTTAGATTTGGCTTTAGACTGGTTTTAGATTTGGTTTTACACTGGTGTTCAGCTGGTGTTTTACTTGATTTTAGATTGGTGTTTGATTCAGTTTTAGACTGGTTTTAGATTTGGTTTTAGACTGGTGTTTAGACTGGTTTTGGACTTGGTTTTAGATTGGTGTTCAGACTGGTGTTTTACTTGATTT
>VUQS01006497.1:8092-18940 GCA_015108495.1 Heterochromis multidens
AAAAAACCAGGTGCTTTGAAGAAAAGCTACAAAACAATTCAGCAGTTCTTCAACACATCGGTCATTTTAAGTTGACCAGAGGAACTAAAAGGGTCACACTCACCGCCACAGAAAGAGATTCCAACCAGGCCCAGACTCAAACACATAGGGATGGATATCTTCAGGTGATCCCACTCAGCAGCATTATCTCCTGTCCACACAGCACCTAGAAAACCAAAAAGACTTTAGCATGCAAGATCCTGCACTAAAAAAAAAGTAGTTAATACAATACCCAATTCTTTTTGACAAAAGGTAAAGATAAGGTGAACTGTTTTAATAGTAAGGTTCAATTTACTGCCTTTACAGTACTACTAATTAGGGAATTATTAAGGTAAGGCTTGTCAAAATATTTAACAATGGTTTGTGTAAGACAAAGTGTGGTGTTTATGGACAATCAGCACAGATCATTTTGTACTGTCCAAGAGTCGAGAACCTCAAGTGCTTTCACAGCTCAGTCTGAAAAAACTTGAAAGTGTTGTTAAGTGTTGTTTGGTCTAGCCAACACCAAATGTAAACAAAGAAGTCTGTATCCTGTAAAAATCAGCTGTTCAACGTGTGATGCCACGTCTACATTAGATCAGACTAGGAAGTAAAGGCAGAAAACGGCTCACCGAGGCGCTGAGACCCAGCGAAGAAGGCCCTGGTCAGGACAAATGGTCGCTCAACTCCTCCTGACCTCTGGATCAAACCCTCGGCCGTGGCCATTTGCTGTCGATCATAAAGAGATCGATAAGTAAGAGGAAACATAGACTAATATTTTACAGTAAGTTACTAAGTACATTGTTGGTTTAGAACTTTAAGATATTTTAGCCCTTTTAAGAGGAAGTTTTGTTTTCAGTAACAGGCAGTAAAAGGACAGATGCCACACAGAATCTGTCTTCCAGCTCTAGATACTGATCATTCTGATTTTTAGCGAAAAGAAAAAGTCACTGCTGTAATAGTTACTGTATGTGAAAAACAACTAAAGTACACTATAAAACAGAGTAAAGCACCAAACTCCAAATAATCTATAGTTTCTCTGAAAAATATTAACCAGAAAGGTTCAGTTAGCCACAGTGAAATGCACTCACCACATAGAAACCATACAGGTTGTGTATATCACGGTGCTCCCAGGCTCCATGCACCGCATCCTTGTGCATGGTGACCTCCGGCCCATTGAAGACTGATGGCTCATTCATGTCGTTCCATGTATACATGTTCTCCATAGCACCCTGGAGAGTGGACAGATTAGATGTCATCTTGAGATCAGATTAACCAAAATTATTACAAAAAAAATATTTTTTGATCCTAAAAAGTTAAAGCTTGAATGAAAAATCCTTCCAAATGCCTAAATATTCACAGTCAGAAGCCAACTGCAGAAAACTTTGATGGTTCACAGCTTCCAGGTGAGCATATATTAAATAAACCTTATTAAAAGCATCCTATATCTGTGGGTGCTCTTCAATTATTGCCTCTCTTCATAAAAAGCTCCACAGCTGTCATGCTAAATCTTCAATAGTTCACTTGTAGTTCCAGATCAGTGCCTTCATTTCTTCGAGGCTCACCTCATACTGATCGTAGGCGAACATGCTGGCCCACCAGGCCCTCATATCTGAACGAGTGAAGTCTGGATAACCGGCACTTCCTAACAGACGTCATCCATCCCAAGGAAAAACAATAAGAAGGAATGTTAGAGAAATATTTTATGTTTCCTCTCCATTAAGTACATTTCAAAAGTAGATTTACTATAAATTTCCTGGGGACTGATAATGAGTTCTCAGTCTCTTACCAGGCCAGCACCAGCCCTCGTAGTCTCCACCATCTTTATTCTTGACATAGAAACCCCGAGAGCGGATTTCATTATGGATCTTGTAGTTGGTGTCTACTTTAATATGAGGGTCCACAATAGCCACCATCTAGAAAAGCAAAAAAAGTAAAGTAAAGTTCTGGCCAGATACCCATGAAACTAAGTATCCAATCATTGTGAACTTGATTACTTTTTCATCTGTACCTTGCGCTTTTTGTCCATGAGACCCTGCAGCATCTCCTTCGGGTTTGAAAACTTGTGTGGATCCCAAGTGAAGTAGCGCTTCCCATCTGTATGCTCAATATCTAGCCAGATGAAGTCATAGGGGATGTCGTGCTCGTCAAAGCCGGCATCAACCGACTTCACGTCCTCCTGGTCATTGTAGTTCCAGCGGCATTGATGGTATCCCAGGGAAGCCAGTGGAGGGAAAGACTGAGTGCCTGATGGAAAACACACAGAAAAGACTAGTCAAGAGCTTTTTTGTCCCCATGAATCACCACAGGTTTTGATTAATTCCATTAAAAATTACTAGCAAACTCAACTAGAGGGAACAAGTAAGTAAATATGGAATTATTGAGACTGAGAGACTGGAATATTATTTCCCAACAAGAGCTATTAATACAAATCCTAATAAAGTGGACCTATTTTGTTCATTTCCAGCTCCAAAGTTTAATTCTTGAACTTTAGAGTAGGTTTGTATTTTCATATTTCACTATTATACTTCTTTATCTTATACTGGGCCTTCATACAGCCCAGCAGGTCATCGTCTGTCTGAAACAAGACGTTTTAGCTCTTGTGGGTGCAACTTTTGTGCTCCAGGCCAGAGGCCTTTGCTAACTAACAAGGAAATCATAACAGGCCACCAATAAAGACCATTAAAACATTAAGACTATTAAATTAAATAAAAAAGGAGGCTAGTGGTACTTGTGGATTCAGCCTTAACTAGAAAACCTTACACAAGAGTCTTACAACACTATTCGGACACTTCTTCCTACCTGTAAGAGAGGCGTACTGAGAGAAGACGTCTTTAGGAGTTGGTCCAAGCATAATGAAGACGTCGATGATGCCACTTTCAGAGACCCAACGCACATCCGTCTGTGGTGTCTCACTGGAGCCCTGAACATAATCCAGCATTTTCCCAAAAACAGTCTGGAAGGAGAGAGGTGCAACAAAAGGCTTTTATATTATTATTACTACTACAACCCAAGAAACAAAACTTAGATTAAGTAACAATCCAGATCAGGACTTCTGGAAAGGGACAAAAAACACACAAACCTTTCCAGCTGTGTTGGAGCTAATATCCACCCAGGTCTCTGCAGCGTTAAGCCAGAAGATGCCGGTAGTTCGCTGGGCATTGTGGGCTAACATCACTGGGACAGCCCCATACAAGGCCATAGGGTTATACAGTTCATACTGGAACACATCCAGGTTATAGAGCCGATATGGATCTCCATTACTGAAACACACAAACACAGACATGCATAAAGCATCTGTGCATTAATCATACTCAAATCTATTTTATATGTAAAATGCTGGTGGCACTCACTCTGTTGTTTTGAGTCTGAGAGTGTCTGCATGTTCTGGGATACCATAAACATGCTCGACTCCCGGCAATGAAAAGTCTAAACTAACAGCAGATGGACCTGAGGGGAAAAAAACATCCAAAAATCAATCAGATAACACCTTGTCACCCTGATGCACACTGACATGCAGACGTTATACAGACTGAAACCACCTATAACTGAAGACCTAAGTAGGATTTACCATTAGGTTTGCTGTCTGTGTGTGATTTAAATGTTTCCTCCCACATCCCCTCTTCTACTTTCTCTTCCTCTTCCTTCGTTGTCTGTTAGGCAAACAGGGAGAACAGTCACATTACGTAAAACAGAAAATCTGGCTGAGAAACAGCATAGAAATGGTGGTTTTAACTCAAGAGGGGAAGAGTGAAAGAAATAGGATTTTATTGCGCAGTACCTCCGCCTGGTTTGCTGGATCAGCCTCCTCTTTCTTCTCAGCCTCTGGGTCTGCCTGACTGCTCCATGGCATAAAGAACAAAGTGAGGAGGGGGTAAAGGAAAAAGAAAGATGTATTACTTTGGCAAAGTCATGCTATCTTGATGATACTGTGATAAATGACAATATATGGGAGAATAATTAAACTATGATTAAAGGAAAAGGACATACGAACAAGGAGGTTGGTGACTGCCCCCTGACATCACACTGGCATCTCTACCATTAATGACTGTAATGACAAAGGGGACTGAGCAACTCCCTGTCTTGTGGGTATTTCAAGCTAGACATTATAGGACAGGAGCTCCAGAGGCTGCAGCATGTAACATCCAAAAGGCTTGTACCCAGTAGATCAGACATATACCAAACAGTAAATCCAGGCACCAAATGACCCTTTACACATCTGTGACAAAATTTTGAAATAAATTGCAGTGATATACATGCAACGGGAAAGCGGTGACAATGGTTTGTCTTAAAAGCCTGTTAATGATTAAAATAAGCATTGTATTCTGGGTTAAAATAGCCCCAAAGGAAGACAGTTCTTACACCAAGAAAATGCACAACTACACACTGAAATATAACCACAAACAGAGATGTTGCTGTTGGGTTTGGGAATTGAGGTAATGCCTGAAAACTAACGGGCAGAACACAGACTACATGCATTGTTTCCCACTGACTTTGTGGCAGGAGAAGGTGGGAGGTGTTTGTGCGCATTTGCATCCTCATACATCGAGATAGGCATATTTTATAAGCGGATAAACTTCATCTCCACTGTCTTGGACTCCATCTGTTGACAGTAGTCCTTATTCTGCTCTGCAGCCTAGATGAGCTTGGTGTAGCAACACACAAACCTAGAACTGGCTGCAGACCTCTAGAGCAGGAGGTGGACCACCATTAAGAGCTACAGCCAAAAACAGTGGAGTTGGATACCATCCGGACGAGATCCCATTTGGGGAAGTAGCTGGATAACATCGAGGACTAGCGAGCCAGCAGGCAGAGAACACAAGATGGAAGGACTGCAGCTAGGTCATTAACAGCCACCACAGACCATATAAAAAATGGATGCAGCTTCTGGGTCTAAAACGTGAAGCCACTGTGCAAGTGCCTTAAGCCTGCATTCTTTTTTTAAATGGCCACTGGAGGCAATACCTGTGGCTGCAAAAAGACTTCCAGTCATACTAAAGTCTACAGAAAAACAGCCCTCAGGCTTGACCTCTGTAAACACTTTCTTGATGAGTTAATGGGCTCAGTCACTCATTTCAGGTCATACTGAATAAAACATTAAGTCAGTTTTGCAAATTTTGGTCCTTCTAAGTGTCAGAAAGGAGGATTATCCTGGATAAGAATGTGTGGTTTAACAATCAGATCCACCCGTCTCTCGCCACATCCGATCTCAAAATACCAAGATGGTGACAGCATCTCAAGGATTCATAACACGTCACGGTACCCATCTCCATCTTTTATACCATGTATGACAGCAACATAACTTTCAAAATAAACTAGTAGATCTAGGAAATCTAAAATAAGTTGTTAAATATAACTGGGAGGCCATCACCGGGTTTACCCAGGCAGCACATTCAAGTAAAGTCTATTTGTGGGAAACACTGACATGTGTGTGATGGCACAACGTAGCTCTTATCTGGACCATAAACCAGCTCAAGCATTATTTCTGCAGTTAGCGCTGACCATAAATTAAGCAAGAGTGGCATTTTTTTTATCATTCATTCAACAGAACAGCTCAAGAAATCCAGTCAGTCATGCGGCCGCAGTGTTAGATGAAGTTATCAGACGAGCTGCTAGACTGACACTAGGGGTGTATAGTTAATCAAACACTGATCTGGCAAAACAATGATGTACACAGACAGTCACCGCTAAGCCTACAGCAGACTCTGCAGTATAATCGCTCGGTGTCTTCTGATGGTCAGGGTGATTTTTTTGGAAAGTCAATCTATCAGAGTTATCCTAACAGGAAGGGCTGGAATGACCCCTTAATCTAAATAAAATCAAACATTGCCATGCACACACTCACCCACACCCTCTCTCTCTCTACACGTCACATTTATTTGAGGGTAAATACAGCAGCTGGTATGATATGTGGCCCTACATTTTATGTCACTATTGGCAGCATTAGCACATGGGACAGAATACACACTTACAAATCTTAAGGGTCTTTACCTAGAGAATACCCTCTTGATATTATCCCACACGCTAGCCACTGTGCTAGTTACTTTATAGGAGAAACTAGGATGATAGGGAGAAGAGGACAGAACAACGAGTCAGAGACAATACTCAAAAAACAAACCATATCATGGGAACAAAAACAGAAATCATCCACGGAGTGACGACGTGGATTCAAAGAGAGGGCTGGCATTTGTAAATGTGCGTGCATGCGTGGGTTTCTCACGTGTCCTTGCGCATCCTCAGGTGCTCAAAGGCCAGAAGGCCGCGCGAGTTCAGAGACATCAGCACGTCACTTCCCTCCATGATGTCCAATCGGAAGGGCCGGGCGCTAATAATGACTCTCTGAGACTCCACCCCCAGGGACAGCACCACCCCGTTCTCGTCCTGAGACAAGACGGACAGGCTGAAAGGAAAGAGAGACAGAAAAGGAAAGAGAGTGAAAGGTAAAGAAAGGATTTGGTTTTAATGAAGAAAAGCAAGGTCGAGAATTAAGGAACTCAATTTGAATAGTTTTTATTATCATCTCATTAATTAGCTCTTATATAAGCTGTAGGACAGAGGGGAAATTATCTGAGATGGTTAGAGCTTTTGTTTCACTGGAACAAGTTCTATTCAGAGCTTTGTTCTCATTGTCCTGACACCTTCACAGTCAGGAGGTGCAGAGCAGCCATGTATCGTACCTACAGGAGAGCACGTGCATGGGTTTTCTTTCATTTAACAAACACTGAAATAAAAAAAATCCAACATCATCTTCATCGTGTATTCCCTAACTCATATCTGAGTATGTGTTACTTTGTTTGAAACATCTCCTTTACTTAACAGGCCTTTTTCAAAGTAGAAATTTTTACTGATAACATTCACTCTGCCACTGACTTATATAATTCACACCTTTGCTTTACCCAACCTGTAGAAAAGCTGATGTTATCGTTAAATATTTTAATACTCTTCCTATTTAAACATCTTTTAGAAGAGGTATCCCTCCTCTTCTTGCCTTTTCGGTTTGACTCTCAACATCAAAACCTCCACCCACCCACCCAGAAACCCTCACGGGACACTCACGGCTCTGTGGTAGGCTCCCTGATTAGCACGTCTGGGACCTCATAGCGAGGTTTCAGAGGCTTCAGCTCGTTAATCTTCACCCTTGTTATGTTTCCCTGGAGGCGGTAGAGCTCGAGCAGCAGGCGCACCTGAGACCCAAACACAAAGTGAGGAGGAGAAAGGTGAGAAGGAAAAGTAAAGGAGGGTGCCTCATTTTCTCAAAAAACAAAACAAAAAAAAACAAAAAACACAGCAGCAGAATACGGAAATACTGGATTCAGCAACGGGTCACTAGGATTTCACACTGGTTTGGTTATAATATCATGAAGAAGGCAGTGTTGTTAATCAGATGATGGCATGTCAAATTTCAGGAAGCAGAGAGGTAATCCTGGAAAATGGGCTTAAAATCTTTGATTGTTATTTCAGTTGATAGTTCAAAAACCTAAAAACAAAGGAATGGTGACTTTTCATAGTTAGCCTAATAATTCAGCCAGTATTACAACAAATAAAGAAAAACTAGTTATTTTGCAGTGACTGAACACTGCATGCCAAAAATTGTGGGAATGTTAGCTGGGTTATAATGAAGTCCCTCTTGTACTAACTCCTTGTGTGATCTACCTTGTTGTTGTCATTGATGAGCTGCAGGGTGAGTCTGGTGTTGGTCAGCTCCATGGTCTCCAGCAGGGCTCGATAAGGAGACTCTCCAGGCTTCAAAGCTCGCTGACGCCTGTTTAACATTTCAAACCAAGAGCAGACACCAGTTATAAACCTGCATATTTGTGTGCTGCTTTTCGTATGAGTAGTTTGTCTTTCGAGGACTCACTTGCAGAAGGCACTCTGCTCACAGGTCTTGAAATTGCCCCTGTCCACAGCCCAAGTCCCGCTGAGGCACACAGCCAGCCAGAGTACCAAGAGAGGCGCCATCCTGCAATGGAAAGCAAAGACAGAGCATGAGCTTCACAATGCACTCACATTCGGAAGCAATGCCTACCAGAGCCATCAAACTACAGTACAGGAGTAACAAACAACGCACACAGGCGGACTTTGATCTCTATGGTGGTAAAATGATGAAAGGCAGATGAAAAGCAGCGCCAGAAAATGTGACCGGCAGCTACACCATTTCCCGTTTCCTCATCCTGCACAGTGTGCATATTAACAAGCAGCCCCCGTTTTCTCCTGCGAGCAAAGACTCATTCCCAGCTCTACTGTAAAAATCCCGATGAAGGGATCAGACTGACGCCAAGGAGAAGAGGCAGTGAAAGCTAACGCATCAGCTAAGCGGGCTTAGCTGGTGTGGACTGAAGACTTACGGAAAAAAAAACAACAGGAAACAGGCACGAATTGTTCATTTAACAAAAATAACTCGTCGATGTTTCGACACACAGACTCTTACCTCGCTGTCTGAGAGCAGTGTTATCGCTAATCGCCAATCCGGATCAAGATAAGGTGCTAACCTTTGCTAAGAGGCAGCCTGTCAAGCCGCTAATTCAATTCAACTGAAGGGGGATCTCGAATTTTTCTCGGATTAATTTGTCGCCTTTGCGGCTGTTAAACCCAGTAAACAGTAGGTTTGCTTTCTCACATACAAGATGTCTACCCACGGTGATAATCTCTGCCCTCTGCGCACTGATAATATATCGAAAAAACTGATAAATTGGCGATAAAACAGCGGAATCGCTTTGTCTTACCTTTCAGTGAAGGTGGCCATCTTGATTATGCTGCCGCTTGACTCCGCCCCCAAATCACTCCGCAGCGAAGATCGTTAAGAATTAAGATACTTAACAACCGACCAAATATTTATGCGTATTTTTCAGAAAGCAGCTTAATACGTGGTGGTTAACATTATAAAGACGTTTTATGAAGTGTTTTTTAAACTTTATATTATTTTTGTGGCAGTAAAGACGGGATGAATGCATGAATACATCCTCTCAGGCACGGACACGTCATCGCCGAGCTCAAGTCAGGGACGTGCACACATTTGAGTCCTACTGGATTAATTCCCAGCCAATCAAATTCATGCAGCTGTACTACAGCCCCGCTATAAAGCATAACCATCAGCGCACACGCAATACACTTCAAAGTAATCACCTTAAAGATCAGTGTTTATCCATGTTTTACAATTATTTTTCCTATTTTTTTCTATCTCAGCGTTGCCTCTCTTAACTTTTGTCTCTAAGCTGCTCAGCCTGAGCTGTGCCCCTAATATATTAATGTCTAATCCTGTCCATCCTGGTCACTCCCAGTGAAAACCTTAACATCTTCTACTCTGCGACCTCAAGCTTGGCCTCCTGTCTTTTTGTTAGTGTCACTGTGTCCAATCATAGCAGGTCTCTCTACCATCTTGTAAACCTTCCCTTTCACTCTTGCTGCTATCCTTTTTATCACAAATCACCCCTGACACTCCTCTCCCACTCCACCCTGCCTGCACTCTCTTCTTCACCTCTCTTGCACACTGTCCATGGATGGTTGATCCCAGGTATTTAAACTCATCCACCTTCACTACCTCTCTGCTCCTTGCAGCTTCACTGTTACACCTGTCTCCCTCTCATTCACACACATGTATTCTGTCTTGCTTCTACTGACTTTCATTCCTCTTCTCTCCAGCGCATACCTGCACCTCTCACTACAGATCACAATGTCTTCTGCAAGCACCATAGTCATAGTCTGTCAGCCTATCCATCACCACTGCAAACAAGAAGGGGCTCAGAGCCGATCCCTGATGTATTCTCACCCCCACCTTGAACCTGTCACTCCTTCCGCATCATTGAAATGTAAAGTGTAGCATCCCTGCTGCCTCCACTTGTATGTAACTTTCCTCAGGTCTTGATAATGCTTCCATTTTAACTATGTAAACCTGATTTATACACCGATTTTTTTTCACATTTTTGTTTTCTAAATCCATCAATTTGAGGAGAAAAATTTGGTTTGGTCTGCCAAGCAGACATGCATGACACTATTTTAATAGTTCATAAACCAAAGTGGGAGCCACTTGTGGTCTTTAAGTGTGCTTATATAATCCTCTCTAAATATAAAAGCAGCATGCAATACCATTATTCTGTTCAGAAAACTAATGCCTAACTGTTCAGTTTTGCTGTCCAGTGTAAGAGTATTAAAAAATTTTTTTATTTTTAAGCTTTTCTTTTTTGTGAAATACAGATTGGTTTAAATTATTGCCTTTACAACTTACTCAGATAAAATAGTCTTTGAATAACTTTAAGACTATTGTAAATTCCAGGATCTCTTGATGCATGCTCAATAATCCAGGTAAAAGAATCCCAAAGTTCACCAGGGAGGATATGAAAAATGACAGGCTAGCCTTCTTAGACTGTGAGATTTCCATCAGCAATGGGGGGCATTTGAAAGTCAGTGTGTACCGTAAACCAACACATACGGATCAGTATTTAAGGTTTGACTCTCATCATCCACTGGAGCACAAATTGGGTGTCATCAGGACGCTACAACACAGAGCGAACACCATCCCCACAGACAGCGGCCAGGGAAGCAAAGGCCCTGAGTAAATGTGGTTATCCCAGCTGGACATTTGTCAAAGCTGGGAAGGCACCTAAAGAAGGCTCCAGGCGATCCAGGAGAGAAGGACAACTGTTGCCTAAGCGAAAACCTTTGGTGATCCCTTATGTGTCAGGAGTATTGGAACAGCTGAGACGCATTTTCTCAAAACACCACGTCTCTGTGGCTTTCAAACCCCAAAACACGCTACGCCAAAAATTGGTCCACCCTAAGGATCGGGTCCCCCGGCACAAACAGAGTAATATAGTGTACGCTGTTAAGTGCCAG
>VUQS01006501.1:6377-21051 GCA_015108495.1 Heterochromis multidens
GCCTAAAGGTGCTTTATATTGTAAGGTAAAGACCCTACAATAATATAGAAAAACCCCAATAATCAGACAGTCCCCTATGAGCAAGCACTTGGCGACAGTGGGAAGGAAAAACTCCCTTTTAACAGGAAGAAACCTCCGGCTTTGACTGATGTATTCCTATTGACATTTTGAGGGTGCACCTATAGGTCTTTCAAACTCAGCAGGCTTTTTGGTCAGTCTCCCAGTTTTGCATTTTGTTATCTGGATAACATTCCTCCATGATAAACAAATTTATAACTAGTCTGGTACCTGTTACATACACATGGAGCCAAAAGATTAGAGGTTTTACATTATTATGTGAACAGGATGGCCTGGGATGGAGTTCCAGAATGAATTATTTTTTCAGTCTGTCTCTGGTTGTGTATATAAATTTGGTTAAAGCAGAGCTATGATCCAGAAAAGCTTCAAACTGTTACAAAGCTAAGTAACATGGTAAGTGGAACTCTATTTTTTGCATATTGCACAAACTAGAGGGCACTATAACTGTCCCTACTGAGATGTATGTGCCTTACTACTCAGCTTTCTTTGAAAACATGCACTCCACACTCTCCATTGAAGATGTTTTGATGTCAGTTTCTTCTTTCTATTTTTTCCTTCCTCTCTAATCTTCATATTTCCCACTTTGGTATTCTCCCTCTCCTCCTCCTTTTTTTTCCTTTTGTCTCCTCACCTTTTTTCCTTTTTATCTGTTCTTTTATTCTTTCTCTCACTCATTCTTTCTGTCATTTTCACACCTTTTCCTTTTCCCTCCATCTTTATTTCTATGGCTTTGGTGCTTACAGGACTCGGTAATGCCACTGCACTTCTCAGCGAGTCATTTGATCATTAATTTATCACAGTTCCAGCAGTTTGTTTGACAGGTGCAAGGGCTTTCATCTGCCTAGTGCTAGGCATTGCTGAATTAACAAGCTAACCCAGACTTATATGTTGAGTGAACAGGTGAGCTTGGATTTGAACAAGGCAATGGGTCTGTTCACACAGAATGATCATGGGCCAACATACAAGGTGGCCACTGGCTCTTTCTGGCATCTGCCTTCTGACCAGTTCATAATAAAGCGACATGATTGCCATCTTGATGGCTGGTAAGAAACACAACAAATTGTGTTATTCATCCTTTTCTCCTAGCTTTACTAAGTGCACATGCTTGCATTTTGCTGGTTTACGAGAGAAAGACAAGCCTTACATTTACATTACATACACAACATATAGCCGAGGAGTTGTTGTACCACTTGGGGCTTCTGCGTGGTTGTATATTCACAGTGGCCAAAAACATTCAGAAAAAACATCTGGATTACTACCACTACCACTCTGGTTCAACTGAATATCCCCTACTTAACTGGTTACATTGGTGGAGTCTTCTTTTATCTGCTCTCCCATTTTCATGTGTCTTTTCTTAAAGAGCAGATTTCATCAGCTGGGTACTGAGTTATTTTAAATTCTAAATACGATAGGCATCGCCTCACTTCAAAGTTGGTTTAAACCTCATACCCACTGTTTGTAATAAAGTTGGCGAATGTATAGAGAGGTAAATGTGTAATGTTTCTTTGCAGGTCTAGAATTGGATTTTACATGCCCTTAAGCTTTCACTGTGTCTCTCAGACTGTTTCTTCATCTCTCTCTCTCTCCTGTCTGATTATTTCTCTCCGTCATCCCACTCTCTCTCACTTCAGCTGCAGATCATTAAAAACAGACCCTGTCCTCTCCAATATTCAGCATTTCCTCTGCTCTATAAAATCACCACCAGTTCTATTATTAAAGCATTCTTTTCATTCAGATGTTATGAATAACATTGTTTATGCATTATTTAATAAATGTGGATGCTCTGAAATCTTTGGAAGGCAAGAGCCTCAGAGGAAAGCAGTGTTACTCTCCTGTTAAGGGCCTTTCACACCTTCCTACTTCATCCAGTCCCACAATGACAAATCTATCTGAATTCTTTTAATGCAAAGATTTATTCGCTGGTCAGATTGAAAAGTATTGCTTCTGCCTTTTGCAGTACACCGCAGTGTTGAGCAATCACATAAAAATCAATTTTTTCTTTTTTTTTTGTTTTCTTTCATTCCTTTTTTCTGGTAATACTCTTGTTCTCTTGTGTTTTCTCTCTTTCCAACCTCTTTCTTTCTTTTCCCTCCCTCTATCCCCAGAATCAAGGTCTGCTGGGGCATTTTTAAGACAGAGGCTTCCTGGACTATTTTGGTATCAAAGCTTTGAGGCAGCAAGAGGCATGCTGTCTGAAGCTGACATGTAAAGAGAGGCGGGCCTTCCTCTCCGACTGGTTTGCAGGGGCAATGGGATGGGGGTGGAGGGTGCTCAGTAGCCCTGCCAGGAGAAGTCTCTACTGGGGATATGAGCCTCAAACACTCCCCTTCAAGTTCAGATGCTTCCCAGTCACTGGGGAGACTTGTGCTTCATATGTTTGGTACTCAGGTATCTAAATGTATGGATGTGGACACAATTGTGTGTGGGTCTATATATACATTTAGGTGTTAGTGAATTAGTACATTAGCATGACGGCTCTACAGTAAAGGTGGTGCCATGTTGCCGTGTTGTCACCTAGGACATTTTTTTCCAACATTTTATATTTTTAACTTAAATTTCCAATGCTCACTTCATACACTGGCAGTCCCAAATGGCAGTAAGATGCAATTGTAAGATTTTTTTTTTCACAACCCAGAAAAATGTACTTTGTTTCTGAATGCAATGGTGATGTAGTACATTTTGAACTACATCTTGTTCAGTAGTGGATAATGGCTAGGTTTCAGCCACTAAATTTGCTCTAAATTTGTGCCTGTGAACTCCTAGTGGTAAATAGTTTTGAATTTCAGTCCACATGCTTAATGCATCACTATCTGTGAACATTATTGGCGAAATAACCTGACATCAGTTTTGGAAAATAGGGTGAAATTCAGTCTCTTGGAGTTGAGGAAGTTCCATTTTTAGGATGATTAGATGGTATTATCACATAAAACTCTTTCCTGCAGCTTTGATGTGAATTTAACCAGCTCCAGCCCTATGTGGTTCTGTCGACTGTTGTCCAGATGACCTCCTCATTTTTTTTTCTCTCCCTGCTGAGGAAGTCCAGCCTACAGAGGATCTGACTGTGAATCCATCTGACCTGGCTAGTCTCTCTACCAACACACTGCTCCCTGATTCATCTGCTGCCAACCCCTTCAAGTTATTCATCTGGAAGAAATATGCATTCATCATTGTATTTTTAATCACACCAAATAGATAGACAAAGAGAATGCCTTGGGGAGGAGAGGGAGCAATCTACAATTCCCAGTGCTTAGATGATATTCCTGCCCTGCATCACCAAACATTCCCCAAATTGACTCTGAATTAATTTATTTTTAATGTGTGGAAGATGCTCTACCACAGAGAATAGAGATGGTGTGTATATGGGTTTGTGTGTGTATGTGTTCTTATCTGCCTTCACTGTAGTAGAGTGTTTCTATGTGTGTTTGCCTGTAAACCTACATATCTGTTGCTTTCAGTAATGCAGTCTGTGTATCAGTAATGCAGCACACTTTTTTTTTTAAAATTTGTGTTTATGTTTGTATTAACGTGCAGATGATTTGTGAGATTACAAAGGAAAAAAGAAGGCAAGGCTACACAGTGGCCTAAACAAAACACTTAGTTTTTTTTTTTTTATATACATAATTAAAGCTCATTGTTTGTGGAGTTGTTCCTCTCACAAACCCACCACAAAGCTATTAAAGGCTCCATTGCATAATCCCGGTTTGACCTATCTCCTTCCCAATCAAAGCCTAGTATTGTAGTGGAGCTGTTTGGCCTAGCCAGCCCTGAACAAATGAGCAAGCTCATCCCTTCATCCTTCATTCCATTGCGTTCATTAATAAATTAATTTATCAGCTCGTCTTGGTTCCAGCTTAATTGAGTCCCATTGCAACTTTCTAAGTAGGACACGTACAGATCCGACAAATGGAATGGTATCCGGCCTTCTGTCCTTTGGGCTATGCCTTGGCCCTGTACTTTGGAACTCACTGCTTTGTTAGCTGTTCTGTGTGTGTGAGAGAGGTTGAGTGTGGATAGATCTGATACCTCTTTCATTTGCTTTGAGCTATCTGTTGATTATCTCAGTGCAGTGCGGTTGTGTTCTGTGTTAGCTAGGACAGATTGGAAGGTGGGGGTTGGTCTATGGAGATGGAATAAGAGAGAGGAGCAGTGGGAGGAAGGGGTCTTCCTGTCACCCCCATCAGAGATGATTCCCCACAATGTCTCTCTAAATACACATACAGAAATGCACAAGTTTGTGCACATACGCACACACTGCAAACAGATGTGGGCTCACCGAAAAGGGAGGGTGTTCAATAGCTTAATGCCATTACATTAAATTTTAAATAATGTTATGCAAATCAGAAATGACAGGAGATTATCTCCTTGGGACCTTGAAAGGGATTCGTCAGTTCTTATTCCAATAGCCTTGGAAAATAGCCCAGACGTCCTGAGTGGAGAAATATGGCAGGGCGTGACGGAGCCTGCCGCTGCTGAAAGAGGAGGCCGTGAGAAAAGGCCCCAAGTGTTGGCTATTAAAATCAATTTACCCAGGAAGTCAATGAAGAGAAATCCCTCAGTAAAGGCACCTCCCAGGACAGCTCAGGGGTCCTCAAAGAAGTGTGCTGGCAATATATTGGATCCAGTTGCCACATGCTAAGGTGAAAGTAATACATACCATAAGGAGGAGGCTATAGGAGGAGACATGAAGGGTGAGGATTAGGAGGGAGGTGGTATGTCCTAAAATCTATCTCATGGTATATTTTTAGGTGTGCCATGAATAATATATATCAATAGATATTTCAGTATAAATGCTCTTGAAGGGGTAAAGAACTGGCATGGAAACAGCACAGCAGCAGGTGAGTTTCTGCCTCTCAGCCTTTAGCCAAGTTTATAAGAATTTGCCAAATTTGAAGATATTTGGCAAACTAAGCTACAGGTTATGCCTAGTGGACAAAGACAGCTTTTTTGTAGCTTGTTGGTAACAATTCATATTAGTTTAACAAGCACACTATGGCTGTGTAAAGCATTGGCTATGGGTTGCAGCAGTTAAAATATGACTGTTCAACATGCTGAGACTTGTTAAAAAAGTGGCGTGATAAAGGATTTGCTTTATTATACCTACAATGATGTAATGTAGTTGTTGTCATCAACTAAGGAAAAGCATTCTTTTCACTTCATCTGGGTTCACAGCCCATCGTCACCTCAAATAGAGGAGAATGGCTGCAACTTGACCTTAAATGAACCCCGAACACAGTACCAAACAGTCAGCATAGTTTATATGCCATTTATAATGCTCCTGCACTTATAAAAACAAACTTTCATCTTAAATTTGATAAGGAAAAATCCCAGTATGGGCTGTTTACTGGGGCTCTACCAGACAGAACCATATAATCAGAATTCATCCTGAAATATCCTATTATTTATACTGCCCACATTTAGTGAACACTTACTTCCAGTTTTCCCCTTTTTTTGTCTATTCAATTCAATTCAATTTTATTTATATAGCGCCAAATCACATAAACAGTCGCCTCCAGGCGCTTTATATTGTAAGGTAAAGACCCTACAATAATACAGAAAAACCCCAACAATCAGACGATCCCCTATGAGCAAGCACTTGGCGACAGTGGGAAGGAAAAACTCCCTTTTAACAGGAAGAAACCTCCGGCAGAACCAGGCTCAGGGAGGGGCAGCCATCTGCCACGCCCGGTTGGGGGTGAGGGGAGGAAGACAGGACAAATGACACAAGACAGGACAAAAGACAGCCCTCCCCTCTGTGTGCAGCAATTTGGTTTGAATTTGTTCTGTCTGTTATACTTCCCGTGGTGATGGTGAACTTCTTTGTTGTAGGAGTGGGATGTGGATAAGAAACTATGGATAAAAAAAAAAAAAAAGCTGTTTTGAATCAATAAAGGTTTTGTGATTTTTCTGTCCTTTTACAAACTACAAGAATATACAGTATGCACTTAATATTAGAGGATGTGAGGGGGGGTTCAGTGCTCATCACTTGACTACACCATTTTTCTCTTCCTCCGTCTCCTTTTCGACTTTCACTGCAGGCCACGAGTGTGTCAGCCATGCTTGCAAAACAGCCAGTCTCAATATTGTGTTAGGGACAGAGCCATCCATTACTGAGCAAACATGGTCTTGTCTGTCTCCAGTGCTTTGGGCCAGCAATTAAAGACATCACGCCAGCACAGAGGCACTGAAGGGGGGGGGGCAAATAGACCTTATCAGAGCCATTCCATCAAATATTGATGAACCTAATTGAGGTTTTTAGGCACTACAAAGCTTCCAGAAGAGTATATCTGTTTTTATAGCAAGACTCAGTCCTGGTCTACTGGAGCACACAGTAAGAAGAGTGCAGTCTTGTGTGTAAATTGCATGTTATGTACACTAACAGCAGGCAATTGCATGTTATTGAGATGGAAGATGAGGGAGAAACTTGTACCAATCAGATTCTCCTCCTGTGGATGGAAAGTATGTCAACAACAAGTTATTGTAACAGACACTATATAGTGCTATAACTCAAAGAGCAATGTACAAAGAACATTTGAAATTATGATCATGTCTTGATATTTTTATTCATCTCTTCTTTTTGAATATTGTTTTCTATGTTGTCAGAAAACAGAAATAGAATCCAGCTCCCTTTTGGTGTATATGTTTTCCTCTCTCTCTCTCTCTCTCTCTCTCTCTCGCTCTCTCTCCAACTTTCAGTCATTTTGAGATAAAGCAGGATTGCATTTCAATCTTTTTTTTTTTTTGCCTGAAATATAAAACTTTACTGCTGCAGTTCTTATTCCTCTATTTTTCTCAGTGCTGGTCCCCCGTGACATCAGCCTGAGAATGGCAGCTTTAATTTGCAGGAAAACAAGTCGAGAATATTGATTTCAAAAAGTGCTTTTCCCCCCCTTGGAAAAAAAAAAAGAAAAAAAAAACTGTCTGCTATGTGAAAACCTGTAGCCTTCAATTAAGTGAGGCTTGTAGGTGTGTGTGTTTTCATTTGGGCCCTGTGTTCACTTGAAATGATACATTAAAGGCTGTGTTTTACTTCAATCAGACTGTGAAAATATACACACAGACCTAAGTGTCTCTTGAAGGGCTCAGAAGTTGGCATATACACACCGCCACCATACAGCACCAGACAGATGGGCGGTATTTATCTTAGAACAAGAACCGTGTTCTCCTACTCCAAGATGGGAAAACACTGCTTTTCCCACTTCTGAAGATGACACGTGTCCAGGAATTCATGTCAGTTGATATTCACAGGTCTCAAATCTCACTTTCCCTCCTTATAACTTTTTTTGTAGAGCACAATAATTTTATAGAGCCTGTTTTTCTCTAGGCACAGAACATAACTTAGTGCTATACTCTTTGGCTCTACCCACACACTGGACTGTTGAACCATTGCATTTCTATTTCTTTTGACTCACAATAAAACTACAGTGATTAATTTGATCTCATTTGGTGAATTGTCAGTCCCTGTGGTGAGGGTTATCCACTTTTAATGCAAGGCCTGAACTGGAGGTTTTGAACTGGTGCTCAGGGCCAGGCAGAGTTTGGATATCAACACCAGGGACTGACTAGAGCTAGTGGTTGTAACACTCCATCCCAGAGGCTTTGGAAGTCATCCTGCTAATACAGACATGACTAAAGCTCCCTATCATCCCCCACAGAATGACACGGTACGGCTCCAAGACTTAACTCTTACAAAGAGCTTAAATATCTTAGATGTGTAATGCATAATGGAGGTGTGTTCTGTACTTTGGTGCGCAGAGTATTCCCATTGCTATACTAGGCTTTACTACAATAGCATGCTGGTTTGTGCAACATGTCACACTGCCTTGTCAACTGTAAGAAGTACATGCAGATGGCTGGATACTAAAAGGCACAGTGATAATTATATTAAAAAAAGAAAGAACACTGTTCATGTTTATAGTAAAGTCCTTCTCTGTTGACTAAAAATATCACTTTCTTCATCTGCTTGTTTCCCTTTTTGTCTCAACCGATATCTGTGCATGCGTGTGCGTATGTGTGTGTGTGCACGTTTCTCTGTGTTTGCATACACTGTGTGTTCATATTTGCTCAAAAGGAGGCTGGAAGCTCCCCTAGTGGCTCCTCTTGAGAATTACCTTAGAGAGTACAACTGTGCTCAGCAGCAAACACACTAATGGCAAGAAAAATAGCAAACACATTACTTTTTTGTTTCCATATCAGCAGTCCAACTGTTCCTTCTGTTTCTGTTTGCTTACATATATATGTGGAGACAAAGGCTTGTTTGTGAAACATAGTGTAAGCTCAAAAAGTGTGTAGGTATTTAGTGTTTGCAATTCAAGTACAATGTTCTCATCAGCTACTACTAAATAAAATAAAATTGTTAAGGGAGGGAGTTGTTTATTTTCATATACATGGATTTCAACTTGCAAGATGTGTTTTTGTGCCTTAGCTACCAATATAATTCAACCTACTAAATTCTCTTTTGTACTGAGAAAAGCAGACTGCAGGATAGTGCCTTGAGAGTTGCAAATAATAATGTGATTTACACTTTTTTAAACTTTAATTTGAATGTTTTACTGATTTCAGACCGCTAATTCCATGTCGTTCTTGGTGAATGGAAAATACTTTAAGGCAAATTTAAGATGTACACACCTAATTACATACTCAGCAGGTACTTAATTATTGACTTGTCTTTTAAGCTAAAGTCCTGCAAACAATCATGATGACACACATGTCTGAATGTGTTTGTTCCATGGCAGGAGAGAGATGCCTATCAAGCCTGTGAGCTAACCTGCCCTAAGATTAATGGAATGCAGATAACATATGTATAATGAAACATATAGCAGTGTGTAAATGTGTTTGCTATGGGTGTGCATGCATGGTATGCATGTTAATTCAGCCTTCAGCTAAATGCAAAGTGGTCTAATGTCTCTAGCATTTACATCATGCTATTACAAGCTACACATAAGTGAATGGATCCCTTGGCAGGACACAACTGATAAGGCCATTATGACTTGAGATCTACACTTCACCTTTCATTTGTTTTGATCTCTGTGTAGACCCAACATGCTGTGATGTGTATGTGAGTGAGAGAGAGAGGGAGAGAGAGAAGAATAGAACAGTGTGGGACATGCTGCCCTTATGCGTTTGTTCTAAATTGATTACCTGCTTCCTGTGTTTTTGTCATCTTGTTCTTCCCCTCTGCATGTGCTGTGCTGCTGGCTGACTGATTGTATCAGGAAGCGGTCAGCAGCCCAGGATATTTCAATTTCATTGGATTTAAAGAGGACTTGCAGGAGGTGTGCACATTAGCGCCTCAATAAAATCGCATTTGTCAGCATGATCCTTTTTAAGTGCATTTCAATTAAGCTGTGATTCTTTGATTATATTATGCCCCGGCCTTGCCAGCAAAAGCTCACTGCTGGTTGAACAAGGCTCTGTCTAATGTACACAATTTAATTTTCTTAATTGAGCTAACATGCTTTTCATATCCTAATTCCTAGAATAATCTTTAATTCCTATCTGCTGCAGCAGACTTTTAATGAAAAAGGGCAGCCTAAAAACATCTGTTAGACTGGTGATTAAATCATCCGCATAACATCTGCATTTATGAGGGTGTTAGCATGCTGCATGGCCCTTTATCTATTTTGGGCAATTATCTTGTGTGACTGTAGTAATACTAGGTATTAATATAGATGTGTTTGTGTGGTCCCCTTTGCACTGTCAACTGTCATCTGGCTTTGTTTCCAAAGTGAGCTCTGGCTACTGATATAACGTACCAGAAGTCTCCTTCAAACAAAAGGAGGATAAGATTGTTCTTTGTTTGAGCTGTGAACATAAGTTATTTGTGTAACCTCTTTTTCTGAATGGTGGGAGACATGATGAGCAAATCCTGTTTCCTCTATGGCTAGTGGTTAAGTAATTGATTAAGCTGTTAAATACACATGCACAGGCACACACACTTGCACGCACACAATGCTCACATGAATCCTCGATCGCACTAACACACGGATGTGTTACACAGTGTTTCCATACCTGCTGGCTTCACACAGTGTCGCTGGAGTACCAGCAGAGAGCCCACTGCAGTGTAAAACACAGTAACTCCTCTTTTCGTTTGTCCCTCATTCCCTCTCTTGCCACCTTCCATCAGACCCACTTTTATCAAGAATCACACAAAATGGAGTATCAGATGAAAGCCATCGCTCTGCCTCCTTAACCTCATCTAACGTCGCCTTCTCTTCTTCCACCTTTTTCCTCCCCCCCGCTTCTTCCTTGTGGCATGGTCATCTGTCCATTAAGAGTGGGTGAGTCAGTCACCTGCCGTTTGGCCCCCTCATCATATGACACACGGTGGCACAGCACGGCTGTCATCGACTCCGCCGAGCCTGGATCAGGTGACCAGATTATCTTCCTGCCAGCTTTCATTTACCACATTCTCATGTGTTACACTGACAACAGATCACACACAATCAGGATGAAACTAATCAAGTGACCAACCTGTTCGCTGCCTGCAGTGTCCACAATGTGTCAGAGAAATGTTTCGGTCAGACCTTGAAGTTTAAAGTCTGATAGACAATGTTCCAAAGTGAGTGATCCTGCTTATCAAGCATGCACTTCTCTGAGCTGGGACAAAAGAAGAAAAAAAAATGTTGTTTGAGATTTTAGCTGTGTAACAATTCACCAAAATCTAATAAATTCATAACTCTGCATTTTGTAATAATCTGCCACAATATTATAAAATATTTCTTATCTGTAGAACTTCTAATAATATCAGTGTTGGTGTTTTATTTTATGCATTTTAGCATGAATCATACTGACACAAAATAAAATTGAAAAAGATGCTCAACTTCAGCACATTAGTAGTGGTAGTCTTTCAGTGGTCAAAAGTAAATTGTGTTGTATTCATTAGCTTAACAGAAAATGTGCTTTAGATTTCATTGGGTGAGAAACTACACAAAGCTGTCACAAACATCAAAGTAATGTTACACGTAAATGTCAGAAGACATCCTGAGTCAGTGAGTGGAAAAAGGAAAGTCAGTGCAAGAGATACTGAAGAACTAAGCTTTTATTTTCTCTACAGGCATTTCACAACTGGAATATCTAATATGTTCTAAGACTGTGGCAGTTACGAAAAGTGGATTTTTTTAAGCAAATATGTCTACATAGAATTGAATGAAATATGAATGATCCTTAATTTAATAATTTGTTTTTTTTTTCTAAACTTAAGCATTTCATTTTGAAGATGCTCTGTGTTTAGATTGTTTTATTTTCAAATCAAACCCTTATTTTTTCTTGAAAAGAGAAAAACAAATATTACTTATTAGATTACATGTTAACAATTCCATGTGAACACTGACTAAAATAATAAAAAGTCAATACATTAAACTTTGATAAGTACAGACATATGTTGATACAAATACTAGGATTCTTATTTATATACAGCACTGAATTGTGACAGAACTTGGACAGTATGATATTCTATATCTTTGCTTGAGGAAATTCTTTTTGATAGGAACTCTTTGATTTTTATTTGCATAGCCCAGATATACGGTGCAAGAACAGTTGATTTGAAAAATGAGTTGTATAATAGCATCCATGAACAACATAGTTTTGAGTTCTGATTTAAAGGTTTTGAGCGATATTTATAAGCTTGACCAGGTGTCTGTTTCAGGGATTCATGTGCCCAGTGCAAGGGCTTCAGTTTAGCACTTTCACTGGGTACTACTAGCATCCCATTCCCACTTGACTTGAGAGGCCTGTAGACCTTAATTATATCTGTGATATTTTTGGTCTCACTTCATGCAATCATTTAATAATAAAAAAAGGACAAACAATATTTTCCTTTGGGATTGGCTTTTAGGGGAGCCATGTCCACAAAAAAAGAAAAAAAAGTTAAAGTTTTTCCAGGTCACTCATTTACATGAAGTACCTGAGAATATTAACATGAAAAATTACTGATCTTGTTATGCTTGTCTTTGGCTAATTTATGCTTTCTAATTTAATTTTGTGAGATTTAATTCTGCCTTATTTAAAAAAAAAAATAAAACATTTATTGCATAATGAAGTAAAACAACATTTTGTTGTGATATCTGTTCTCATGGCGGGGACTGGTGGTTAGAGAGATTGTTAGGTATTTAAAAGAACAGGTCTTTTAAAACTCTGAGCTATAGACACCGTCCTTTCAAAATGTCAGTTATTAATGTTCAGCAAGCTATTGCTTGTTCAGTGTGTGACATGACTGCTTTGGAGTTTTGGATTTGCATGTGACAAAACAAAGTTTTAATGTGCAACATCTCCACCTATAGTTCATACTATAGTGTACATGAATTGTGGAGTAGCATGAAGTGTAAATGATTGTAGCTTAACCAGCTGAGCTTGTTATATCACTTCTTGGTAACAGTATCCAGTTTTAACACTGACTTAACACCTGATCATGCTGATTACAGAAAACATGGTATGACAACACTAATAACAAACAAAAATGATATATATTTCAATCTGGATTCCAGGAAGTTCTTTCTTTTAAACTCTAACAACTGAGTTACCTGCAGACCTGAGAGGTAATCTTTTTTGTCTTTTCTCATATATTTTAACATTCTGATTTCTCACTACTTCATAAGTTTATAACTGATTACATCACAGGATTTTTTTTTTCCTCTGTTAAACCTGTTTAAGAAATAATTTTTAGTTCAAATGAATGAAAACTACATGTTACCAAAATCAGAGATTGGTAAGTAAGCTTTTAAAGTTTGCATTTTGTAAAGGACAGTATCTTTTTAAATATAATTAGCATTTAACACGGCATGCAAAACAACTACAAAGCACAGTTATAGTAAAAAGAAATTATACCCTCTGTCAGTTTTAAGGTTTAGTCCTCACCAGGTCTTAAAATTAGGTAAATACAACTTGAGATGAACAACAACATATGACGACATATACTGTTCCATTATTTATGTAACAAAACTAGGCCAAAATGAAGAAGCAGTGTGTGAAAAACTAAGTAGACACCATGATTCAGTAGCTTGTTAAACCACTTTTAGTAGCAATAACTTGAAGTAACTTGAAGTAATTGTTTGCTATATGACTTTATCAGTCTCTCACATTGTTGTGGAGAAACTCTGGCCCACTTTTCTTTGCAACATTGCTTCACTTCATTGAGATTTGCAGGTATTTATTTATGCACAGCTCCCTTAAGGTCCTGCCACAGCATTTCAGTCAAGTTGAGGCCACATGAGTGGGCCATTGGAACATCTTGATTCTTTTCTTTTTCAGCTATTTGGTTGGGATTTGATGGTGTGCTTGGAATCGTCTTGACTGTTTTCCACTTGTGAATAATCTTTCTGACCATAGAATAATAGACTTCAAATTGTTTGGAAGTGATCTTATAACCCCTCCTAGGTTGATGGGCAACAGCAATTGCTTTTTTACGGTCATTGCTGATGTCTTTCCTCTTTAGCATTGTGTTACACACACCAGAATGCTCCAGATGGCCAAATTGGTAAAACATTATTTTTTTATTATAACATTTTTTTCCAAGGTGAGCACACTTGTGGGTGATCAATTAATCGAGTACATTTTTAGGGGAGCTTCCAGCCACCTTCTTTATTCCTATTAAAGGAGTAAGAGTGTACTTTCCACACACTTCTTCTGCATTTTGGCTTAAGTTTTGTTAAATCAGTAATGGCACCAAATGTACACCAAAATATTTCATGTGCTGTAGTTCATCTGAGGTTGTGTTTACCTAATTTTAAGACCTGCTAAGGACGAGATTATTTTTATTATAGCCTGATACATAAAACCTTAGAATTTAAAGAGTGTGTACTTTCTTTTTTCTGTGACTGTACCAATAATAATAGTAACAATAATAATAATAATAATAATAATAATAATAATAATAATAATAATAAATTTTAAAGCAATGACAATAATTACACTGATAATAATGGTTTACAATAAATACACCAGTGTCTTGCTGTAGAAGTTCTGTGACTCTTCTCGTAAAAAAAAAAAAAAAAACTAAACTAAAAAATCAAAAACATATTTAAATTGGGCTAGTCTCACCTCAAAGGTCATGTGCTTATACACCTTCCGTCATGGTGACTATTTTTAGATTGCTTCCTGGAAGCCTGTTCTGACCAAATGCATTTTTGCATCTGCTATGTCAATATTTTACTACCTCAAACTGGCAAAAATTCACTTCTACGTTAAACTTTGATGTCATTCATCTGTTATGTCCTGAGGCACCTGAGAGAGAACCTTCGGTGGAAAATTTTAACTGTGCTGCATGCCATTGTACTAGTTTTTGGCCATACTAAAATGTCCTGCTGGCTAGTTTTGGTTCCCTGTATTCTAAAAATAGCAGATGCACTGGAAGCAGTGCAGTGCTGACCAAGGAGACTTCCTAACTTCCTATAAGGGGAGACCTGCCAAATTTCAATCTTTTTTTTCTTTGCATACAAAACAGTTTTTTTTATTGTTCTTGTTATGTTGGTAGGTTGAGGGCTAAAGAATGCTTTATGACCTACGAGAGGTCAGAGGTTGATTAAAGAAGTTGTCAGTTCTCTTGTTCAGCTATATTTTTTTTTGTTTGTTTTTTTTTTTTTTGTTTTTACAGAATTTTCAT
>VUQS01006501.1:25259-44352 GCA_015108495.1 Heterochromis multidens
TTTTTTTTGTCCCCTCCCCTACTTTTTTTTTTTTTTTTAATACAAGTAAAAAGACAAAATTTGATTGACATGAGTTGTCACACCATTTTACACAAAAAAAGTTTGTAAATCTTTGGAGTAAAGATGTGGACTGCCCGTGTTTGTCTTTTTTTCAAATACTAAATATTTTCAGAGTACTGTGCAAAGGTGTTTTCCAGGCTTTCTGAACGTCTTTCAAAGTCTTTCTTTGGACATTGGCTGCTTTTTCACCCATTTTCTGTCCGATTCTTGTACCTGACCTTTGTCAGAGGAATTTTATTAACTACCTATGAATAATTCAAGGATAAAAAAGGCACCTAACTCAAGGGATGAACCAGTGTTGTGTCTACATATAACAGACAGAAAACTTAGGAAAAAAACTATTTTAAATTGTATCTTTAGGCACTCTGTTAGTAACAACTTGTTGCAAAAACATGTAATTTCTTCCCATTTAGTTGAATGCCAGGGATAACACACAACAAGTGGAGGGCAAAAGAAGAAATGGCAGGCTTAAAAATCTATCTACAACAGTATATGAAAGTCATGTCCTTAAGAAATAGTGAAAAAAAAATCCAGTGAATACCTGACACAGGACTTGAGCCATACATCTGGTCCATTAGAAAGAGAGAATGGAACAAAAGGCAGCCAACATCCAAAGAAGATTCCTGTCTACAAAAAAGACAGTTCAGGCTATACTGAAGAATAAAGGTGGTCATACCAAATATTGACTTTCAAGTTCATTAGAAATCTACAAACTTTGCTTTTTGCCTTATATACTGCATTTCCACTTATGCTTGCATGTGTTTCAGTAAGTCACTGCACCTATTCCCCATTTTCCTAAAAAAATATAGAGATGAGAGGTGATTTAAGACTTTTGCACAGTACTGAATCTCGCACCTGGTGTGACCACATTTCAATGTGATCTCTAGTTTAAAATTGGGAGCAAGTTCAACTAACTTTGTGCTCATGTAGGGTCAAAAAGTTTGGGCTCAGCCTCTCAGACTGTGACCTGCTTCCTGTCTGTCTGCACCTCAGCAACATCTGCATCACTGGAAGGGCAACAGCCCCACTCTACCCACGCCCAGTTGTCCATCCACTCACTCCCAAATAAGATTCTTTAAGACCAACCCCCATGTCTAGACCATGTCAGATGGATCTTCCACAAAGACATAAACACACAAACATGCATAAATTATGAGTAAATTGTGTAGATTTGATCGCACATTGACACACAGCCCTATTGACAGACAATTCACAGAGGACTGTGGCATGCTGGGCAGGAAAAGAATCTGCCCCTGAGCAGAGTTCAGTGGCTTTAATCTTTAGCATGTTTAACCTTAGTGTGAGCCTTATTTATCCTGAGTGTCACATGAGACAAACTGCTAGTAAATGTTGAATTGTGTGTATCAATTTCTGACTATATGACTATATGATTGTGACATAATAACAAAGGCAAGAGGGTGAGCCAGAGATTATGTTTAAATCACCATTTCACAAATATCTAGGGTAAGTTTGATCACCAAAACATTAAGTAAGTTATCAACTTCATGCTTATGTCCCAGTGTCCCTGAGTATGACTCTAAAGCCCTGCTATCTGTGTTCTGTACATCATTCTGCATAACAGCATTAAAATTTGCTTGAAGATGTTTAAATGCCTCTTCATAGAGATTAATATTGTAGTTCAAATAATGTAGTATTCATTACTTCAGAATTAAAAAATTTTCAATCTTGATTATATTTTATGTTGAGCTCACTGGTGCTTCTTGTCTGTTCATCTGTGGTTTGAATCTTTATTTGGCAAACTAAACATTTTAAATCTTTCTTAGAAATGCTGGCAGTGCTCCGTTGAACTCTTCCTCTTGTCTCTTTTCTGTTTTATATTCCAGTTTTGCACACACCCACTTTCTCTCCAGCTGCTTCCTTCTCAGGCCTGAGTTCTGTGGAAACGGTGGTGTCATCCTCCTCTCTCAGCCGTCGGTTCAGATTTGCCTCTGAGTGCAGCGAGACTTCCTGATTTGTGTGACAAACACAAATGCCTTTAAATTCCCAGAGCCCCGGCTCCTTACCAGCCTCATACCTTGTAATGCATAATTCACATCCGCTCTTGCATCAGGAGAGGGACAGCCACACACGACTTCCCTGGCAGAAAATCCATACCCCTTTCACGTCTTTACTTCAAGTGGGCAATTAGTAGAACCACAAGCTGGATCTATTTTTTCTCATAACTGTAGTTAAAGATGAGGATGTTCTTTAACAATTCCATGAAATGGCAATGCTATTTTTTTTTTGTTTTCTTTCTTTCATTCTTTATTTACTATAGTGGGCAAGGAAACAGCAATTGTGAATCCATATCTTTGGTGAATGTCCTGACTCAGTTAAGAATACACCCCATCACTGTGGGATAGTGATTGGTTGCAGGAGATAGAAAATAAAATTACATTTATTGTGTCCATGTCAGCATTTGACTTGTGATTGAGAGTTTGAAATATCAGAAATTTCTGGCAGCGACTTCTCCTCTTTGGGGAGAAGGATTACACACATCATCAAACTGGTGGCAGCTCCTTTTATAGCAGGTGCAAAAGTTTCAAGAGTTTAGATGTTTATTCTCACCCATCGTGCAACAGGATTAAAGATTCCCAAACATACAGTGGGGAAGAATTACCAAACAGAGCACAGAATCTTGCAATGGATAGCATCGCCTCAACAAAGTGCTAGGGCCTAATTTATAACCACACAAAATTGGTACGAGTATGGTATGGAATGAGTATGCCACTTTCTATGCATAAATTGGGATCTATAAAAAAACTTGATTGGATAATGCGGGCATCTGTATGGAAACTCTGAGGCATGTGCACAAACAACGTGGAGATGCACGTGGTGTGGCAGTGAACTGAAGCCTGATTGTTCATCAGCGTGGTCTTACATTTCACAACCCTGATGGCCAGAGGGGAGCATTGTGTGCTACTGACACTTGTGGTAACTTGTGAAGCGCACTACAGCTATAGAAGTGCAGGATGCCAAGATGTGGCAGGGTGCAGGATTCAGGGAAGTCTATCTTACCTTTCCTTGATATTAACATGAATACACTGAGACATTTTAATCTTCATGTTACCAAGGCTAAATGATAACATTTTAAAGTCAGATTTTAGTTTTGATTTATTCTTTGTTTGTAAAATAGCAGTAATAAACATGCCTGTGCTGCCAGGCACACAGAAGTGCAGTGGAGACCCCAGTCACTTCTCCTGTCACATTTTACCACCTTCACATATGTATCAAAGTCTGTAAATAAAGCCAACAATAGGCCTCACATAATCATTACATTCCTGTGAGTCCTTATCCTAAATTCATCAAGAAAAAGTCAGTTGTGTTTGTCTATTAAACTTCTGTTTTCAAATGATATTCCAGGGAAGAATCCCTCCCACTCAGGGCAGAGGACAAAGTGTAAATGGATAAACATGACTTCAACAGAGCAAGCTAAAAAACAAAACAAAAACAGGAGCGCTGGAAGAGGTGCCGAGGTGCACAAGGAGAGGACCTTGTAGAAGAGATTGAATAATTTTAGAGAGAAGAAAAACTTTTTGCACCTCAAACAACAGTGCATGTTGCTGGCATCAAATTCAAACTGAACATCTCCCCACAGAAAGACATAAAAACCCCTAAGTTTCAACATTTGAAGCTTTGTATTTGTATGTTTCCAATATTTTTTTTTAAATTAGGTTTAGATAGAACTTTTGAAGTTGCTGGGGACATAGCAGAAATAATGCATAATTCCTAGGTAAAGTATGTTTGTAAAAGAAAATGACCCAGTGGTATTTTTTTTGTATTTGCAAGAAGAATACATTATTTAAATCTTTTTGTTTACTCACTATATTGTCTTAACGGGATAAGTTGTACCTCAGTGGAGTGGTACCTTGTGTGATTGAATCTGAACATGAACAGTAAAGCCAGGTGTATTGTATGTTATGGTTCAACTCATCATTTATTGGTGTTAATATAGGAGAAAAAACATGAGACTGATCCACAAGCCCACATTTTCAGGTGGACAATTGAATAATTGCTTGCAAGTGTGTATGGTCTGTGTTCTGTTTTATGAGTGAAGTTTTTTTTTCTTTTGTTTCACTGTAGATTGCATTCTTTATTTGCCAACGTAATTCATGATTTTGTTTTTTTTATTATTTGGAAACACTTAATTGTTTCAGCAAATATTTGGTTAAATATTTATCTAAAGTCATTTTGGAAAACACATGACTGTGTAATTAGACTTAAGCTTCGATTCCCTCAGATGTTTTACTGATGTTTGAGAAATGGTAGATATCAAGGCAATGACAACTATGAATACCAGGCTTCGCTGCTGAATGCTTGACATGCAGTCACTATTTCTCATAAATGTCTGCTGGGTTTACAATTACTTTTATTGCTGCTACTCCTCCTATTACTCTAATAACCATGAAGGACTGAAAAAAAATGACATTGACTTTTGTTTTTGTAACGTTTATGTAAGTGTACCTGACTGGTCACTTTGCAGTTCTTATTAAGTGAACGTGTTTTCAGCCATTTATATACAGTTTCTTCAAGATGGAAACATTTTTAACAGCGCCCTGTATCGTGCCAACATATGAGCAAGCTAAGCACCCCATGCTGTGGCCTCGGCCTTCACTGTAGAACCTGTCTTCCTGCCGGCTCACTTCCATGTTCTGACACCCTGCTGCAGCTGAGCGCGGGCCCGTCTGCTTCTTAATGGTGAAAAACGAGAGCTGTCATGTCGTAATCGTGTAATAACCATGCACGGTGTCACTTTCAGCAATTAATGGAGACGCTGTGACTGGGCTGCGTAAATCCTGGCTAAGTCGTCTGTGGTTGGGTACAGCAGTGGAAGCGAGTCAGCATTAGTGTGTGTAAGTTTATTTGTCCCTGCATATGCCTAAGGGGGAAGGCAAAGATTTGCACATCTATGCAGTTTAAAATGTTTTGATGTGTGATTATCAAAAATAGAAGGATTGAAAGGTGATTTGGTAGATCTCTGTCTGCTTTCACATTTGTGTGGCTATATGCAAATGCGGCATGAAGAAAGAAAGAAAAACAATTTTCAGCTGTAGTGATGATTTGTCAGACTTTTTTGCTGACCTCACTGTGCTGGATGCCTTCACTGTGTACTCTCTTATCAGTCAACAAAACTATATAATATTATCTTTAGTGGGAATTATGTTAGATATGTTTGCTCTTTATTATTGGCATTGGCATGCGGGACTTTCTTTTTTAGAACTGTGACGTGAACTTGCTTTGCTACTTCAGTTGAAAATCCAAACCATTCAAATAATCTCATTACACAAACACACACACACACACACACACACACACACACACACACACACACACACACATTTCCTATTTAAATTTTGTTTATTGAGATTAGAGGTCCTGTAATGTGTTGAATGTTTTATAAGATTATTTTTTTTTCAAAGTTGTGTGAAAGTAATTCATCAGCCATTGTGATTTAGGATATAAAGTATACATACCAAAGGGCTCTAGATGTGTCTGAGGAAGGGTGTGAAAAGAGGTCAGGGGCAGTCTAAGTCTGTCCAGAAGGCTGGTCTTTATAGAGGCCAGACAGATGAGGTGAGCAGGGCAAGCTGTCACTGAGACCAGAGTTATGACTACAGCAGTCTGCTTCTGCCAAACCCTCTGATTGTTTTAAATTTGTTTGGGTGTGGGTAGTGTCTGACTTTATGAGGTGTTGCAATAGCATTGAGTTTGTGTACGTGTGTGTGTGCGTGTGCAAGTGAGAAGATTTCCGTGTCTGGATGAATCTATAGATACATCTCAGCCTTTGCTGCGATTTTATTATTCTTTAATATATGTTCTTATTTTAAGAACACTTCACACATGCTCAATCTCTGAAAAGAGGGAACCAGATATTATATCCCTAACTAAACCATATTAGTTGTTTAATCAAAATTTGTCCACACAAATTTAGATGCATGTGTATACACATGTGGTCTTGTGATTAGCATGCAAAGCTGACAAAAATTCAAATGTTTTTCTAGAAGAATCTTTTACCCCTGTCTGTCTTTGTAACACACTAGCACACACAGAGATGTGTGCATCTTTCTATAGCCTGTGTTATACCCTTCTTGAGACTTATCACAATTTCTCTTTCTACTTTTTGCTCATCTATTTACTTACAAAATAGATTTTGTCAGAGTTATTGATGTATAATGCATTGGCACCAGTGAGCTTATTTTCACTTTAATAATACTGGAAACTTTTTTTTTTAATATTAAGTGATTTTGCAAAGATCTTTGTGACAGAATGAAAGCGGTATGGAGATGATCAAACAGCCGCTTGTTTCAGGTCACGTCTCTTCTGTCTATCTGTCAAAGTCACTCCAGAGAGGGTTAGGGAATGAGAGAGCACAATGACTAGAGGGAATTTCTCCAAAACAACGCCAAATCACTCAGTTTTCCTCTCTCCTCCCCATGTACCATGGAGATGTGTCAGAATCCAATGTCTGTCACAGTATCCCTAGGCAGCCTCTAGATCCAACAGCGAACTGGCGCCTCTTGTCTTGTCACCTGTTATCTTTACCATGTCTTGGAGTTCTGCGATGGATCACTCACAGCTTTGTTAAAGAAATGTAGAGTGTGAGTTTTACAACATCGAACGTGCTGTGGCATCTATTCAGCTCTATTAAAGCTGATGACCCATAATAACTGGAAACAAGTTTAAGTAGGAATAAATCACTCAGAAATCATTCTTTTTTATATAATCTAGCAAAATTGATGGTTTCGAGCATGTGTTTTTAGTTAACAACTGGACATACACCAGCTACTTACAAAGAATGACAGATGACACCCACACAAAGCAACAGTGTCTCCAAGAAATTATGTTCATGTGCAACTAATTTACAACACCACTTACATATTACACATTCAGTGCCAATGCAGTAAGTAGTGTGATGTTCAGAAGGAAATGGAAAAGTATGAAGAAGAGGTAGGTACATGAGTGCATTTATACACACAAAATGGAAAACTGTGCAGTGTGTTCAACATGAAGCATGCCTCACTCTGATCACGTAATACACCAGACACACCCTCCCAATTTGGTGGCCTATTTTAGGCTGCACAATTGCCCATCTCTCCCTTTCACATGTCAGTGCTGGTGTTGCCCTGCGCTGCTGCCTGCTGTTTCAGCATCCACATGTAGGCTCTGGGGGGATATTTACTCATCACTCCCCAGTTTCTAAAGTGATGAGCTCAGATCCTAGATGCCACACTATATCTACATTCTGCTACTATAATAAATCAGTTCAGATGTGAGTTGTCTGACTGAACTATGTTGGTATCCTTATCTCATACTTTAGTTCATTGTTCAGTCCAGTTAAGTTGCTACTAAACTTGACTGATAAAAACTGGTATATAAAAAAGAAAAACATTGATAGTGAATATTTTGCAGGCATATGGTGAACTGTCATGTGGTTTGATAGGTAATAAAAAAAAAGCTTTAATCCATGTGGTTTGTATTTTCTATAAAACAAAACTAGAACACAAAATACTAGCATATATTCATAATTTTCTTTTTTTTTAACACTGCAAGTTTAACTTTAATTTCATTCAGTGTCTGTTGTTTAGTCACAGTTTAACAAAAATAAAAGGTTACATTTACAAATTAGTTATCAGAAGCTTTCGCCCAAGTTGTTGCCTCGTTGTGTTGTTGAGGTAAAAAGCCTGGGTGCTGTCAAAGTTTCCTGCAGGGAAGGAGACATCTTTGCATAAGGAGTTTGTCCATGACTCCCCTGTGCAGCTTCCTCTTTTGGCATCCTGTCTGACAGGCAGATTACATTTGCTGCACAAAATCGTTGTAGGTACAAGCATACAGTATGTACTTTGGATTAATAGGGAGTGATATATATGTGTAAAGAGTAGTGTACTCCCTAAACCCTGAAAAGTCCTGTGGTGAGTGCATGGTGCTCAAGGTAAGGATTAGCAGAAAGCTTGTGGCAACATAACATCTCCTACAGGTGTGCTGTAGCTGGGTTTTGTAGGTTTGTGACATTTACGTATTATTAATTACTCATTTAGAGAGTATTATTTCAATATTCATGAAATAAGACAGTATCGAATCGTTATATGTTTAAAACCTGTTTTAAGTTTTTGTCTACATGTCCATGCTTTGCATGCATCTGTGGCTCTCTGGCAGACTGTCAGCATTTGTTTTCGGAGTTTTACACAATGTCACATTCCTAAAGTTGTCATATTGAGTCCACTGAGGTACACAGTAAAAACCCACAGGCATACCAGCGAGCATAGACAAACCACAAATATCCACTGTGAGATATGACACAGCCCCAAAGTCAGGAAATAAAATGTCTACAGAGTGATATGATTGTTTCTTTGTTTTCTTCTTTGTCTCTTTTTTTCCATTCTTTCTTGCTTACTTGTTTTCTTTTTCCCACCTCCTGCTTTCAGTGTTCGTGCAGATTTCCCTGCTGTCGGCTCTCGTCACATTCCCCAATCTGTTAGCCTTCTGATACCGGGGCCAGACTTGAAAGGAAGTCTTAAGGACGAGAGCTTATACACTGTGCCAGATTTTGTTAAATAACTACGAGATGTTGGTGCCAATTCATCAGTAATTGTCCCTTCTGGCACAGTCTGTTGAAAGTCCTGAAGAAGCCTAAGCTCAAGATCACTGCAAGTGTTAATCTTCTTATACTTAAGGTATCAGGTTTTCTTTTGATGTCGCTAAACATGTTGACTCCTATCTCAGCGCAGAAGGCAATCCAGACATAGCTATGAGCGAGATGGGGGTTTGTCTGCTGCCTTCTTCCAAGAATCTCATGGTTTGTGTGTTCCTCTCTGAGTATTCATTATGGTGCTAAAATAAAGCGGCAACAAAATGAGAAGAAAAAGAATGAAATGCGAAGAAAGGGATTGATTCTATGCTAATTGTACTTTCCTTACCACAATTTGGCTTGCACTTGTTCAGTATAAAACAGGCTTATTTATTTTTAATGAGGCAAAAACCTATTTCTCAGACTAGTCACCACAATAGCCCGGGGTTATTTCCGAGACCTGCTTTATCTGTGGGCTTCTTTCAAGATCAGCAGAAAAGACACTTGTCTCAAATTATAAATGATTTAGTGTCTAATTAATTTCCCTTAATCCCAGGTGTACTGTATACATTTTAGGTTGGTATGATGAAGTTGGCAATCGTAAGTATGCATACACATAGCTGTGGTGATGACCACACAGGTTCATGTGCTGGGGAATCTGCCCCAGGGAGTCAGGTGGACAAGTCTAGGAAAGATGCACCCTCTTGGGGCCCATAGTCTTTGGCACGCTGGGCCCCCCTTAGGTGCTCAGGTGAGCCTTGGTGATCAATCACTGATGCATTTTGTCAGATGAAATTCTCCCATCAGTCAGTCAGTCAGGCAGGGCCTCAGGTGGTAGGTGATAGTGCAGAGACTGTGGGATCAGGGCGAGCTCCCACATGTACAACTACACTGATCCCACACACAGGTGGAGATTTGTCATGGGCTGGTAGGAGCTCATCTGTGATTGAATACAGTGTTTGAATATGCCCTACACACACACATGAAGAGAGTACGTCCATTCACACATGAGCTGTTTCTGCATTTATCTTTTTGTGTTCCTTTGTACGTCAGCGTGCAAATGTTCATGTACTGTATATAATGCGTATGACTTGTTCATAAAAACTCACACCCAGACACAAACTGCTGTCTTTTTTTCCTCATGCTGCAATCAAAAGCAAATGTATGTCTGCCTGGAGGGACTCTTTAAACATGCGTCCTGGAAGATTTATGGCAGAGTTTAGAACTTAATTGTGTTGGTTTGTTATTGGAAAAAGACAGGTGGAGACTCAGCTGAGACATGTTTTATCAATTTGGCTGTGTGTCTTTCAGTGTATCTTAAGGTATTGGCGTAATACAACCCGTGTTTTACTGTAATTCCACTTTTGATTTAGAGGTGTCTGTTTTTGGCAGGGTTTCTGGTGAATGCTCCCTCTGTAACAACTAGCTGTGGAGAAAGTGGCTGGAGGTGATTGGGTGTTACTGTGTGTGAATCCTGTGTCAGAGACGACTCACCAAGCACGGTCAACAAGTTCATCAAGTAAAGAAGAAAGATGGAGGGTGAGACCTTTTATTACGTGGCTCCATGCACTGGACTCATGTAATAAAAGATAAAATCTAATATATAATCTGTTCACTTTGTTAAAGTACTTTAAGATCATTTACTTTATGTTTATCATTTGGTACCAGTATCAGTTTATAGTTTCCAAAACTTTCCTTTTAAACTTTCACCATGTAGTCCAAACACACGTATGTAGGTACTGCTACCCAAAGCCAGTCTAGGCCAACTGAGCTGGACAAAACCCATTACAGAGCTCAAATGACGCTTGCTGGGTAGACTGGCATCAGTCAAACCCACAGGCTGCCCTGGGGTCACAGCAAAGCTGGCACTTAGAGTTTTAACACACAGACTGCACACACATTATCCAGCTAATGATGGAATTACAGCACTGACTCACCATGTAGCTACATGTAAGCGATGGGAGGACAGCAATAGATTATCGTCTGAGAAAAGAGGCACTTTCCCAGGAAAAGCAGCTGTCATGGAGAAAGAGAGAGGGAAAGAGAAAGAAAGGTGGAGATGGACATAAACTCCCAAGAATGGAGGTTTAGATGATTGTAATTATGACTCTCTATAAAACACTCAATACTGTCATTAACATTGAGTCATATGTCCATGCAACAGAAAGGGGTGTTTAAAGGGATGTGTCATCAGTGTCTGAGGTTGAGATCGGTAGGAAAGGTTTACACTGGAAAGGAATAAGATATACGGACTGTCCTTTAAAATGGGCAAAGTCAATAAACAAGTATAACACATCCAAGAGGATGTAATGGATTACAGTAACTGTGTATTTATGTGTGTGTGTGTGTGTAGGTGGGTGGGTGTACAGATACGTGCATGGTTTCGTCTGTTACTGAATGCTTATGGACTCATGGATATTTTAAAATATTATAGGTTTTTAAAGTTTATTTGAATGTGTACTCATGCAGCGGGTGTAAGAGTGTGTGAAGATCCTGAGGTGTCTGCCTTAATACAAAGAAACTATAAGTGCGACTATAGCCTGTTGCGGTGACTCTGTATAAACACCGTGGTCACCCTGTTTTTGTACTTTGGTTTCTGGGTAAATGTTTTTAAAAGTTCATATTTTTAATGGCAAATCTGACAAAACCATAAATTCACAGTGTGCTGTATTTTTATCCTTTTCACATAATGAAAGTTCCAGAGGACAAAACAGTCCCAGCGAGGGTGGGGTGAGTTGTGAGAAAACAGTGTAGGGGTTGGAGGGCGGGGGTAGATTGTGGTTTTGCGGACATAAAAGAAGGGTGCAACTGCACTGGACATGTAGCCGTTTGGGAAAAGCAACTCCAAGAAGTGTTCCTCAGCCTTTACTCCCTGTTCAAAAAATGAGCCCTTGAGCAAACAGTGTGCAGGATCTCTGCCGGCTTTTCCAAGTGAAATCTAATCGAGCTGAGTCTAAATATTCTCAAGCAAAATGGCTCCAAGTTCAATTACACATTACAAGCCGCATGACAGTTTCCATTGTGCAATACTCACTCTAACAAGACTATGCTAAATTGTCCAGGCATCCCTGTTCACACTGGAGTCAGTGTGCCGAGACAGGAGGGAAGGGCCCTTGACAAGAGGCCCTCTTAACTACTCTATTATGGTAACACATACCTGTAGAGAAGCAGACACCTGAGACCCAAAGCCAAGCAGCTAGAGGCAACTAACTAACACTGCTTCCATCTGGTTGCACCCTCTTGTACTTGACTGTTGTCAAACTGTTACGGTTCTAATGCTTTTGTGTTGATTGTGGGAGTGTGAGTCATGAGGAGATTATCCGGTGGCCCTATAGCCTTAGGATTTGTTCTTGTAATGAATACAAAAACACCCTTTCCTTTATAGTCTTCTTAGAAGATTGCCTATAATATAGGCAAATGATACATTGCTCATCTTGATAAATATATTTTGATTATCTGTGACACTTTGCAGTTCATAGGCATTTTGATAGCTTTGCTTAGGCTATTCCAGGATGTAATTCACAGCTCACCCGCGTTACTTCCTTTCCCTTTGGTTGGCACAGAGGAGAGAAGAGAAGCGAAGCCCCTCTTCGTAGTTAGACTGCTGTGGTGGTGGGAATGCTGGAACCAACCCTGTTAAAACTCGAAAACATTCCCCCTTCAAACCACCATGACTGAGTAGATTAGGCTTTCATCCGCTGGAAAACAGTCTTATTTCCTGAAGATATTTGGGGCGTTTAATTTAGAAACAAAGCTGGCTGGTGCACTGAGCCCTTTTATTGCATGCTTTTTTATTGCCATTCTAGAAGTTATTCAAAAAAGGTAAATTACTGGCTCAGTAAAACGTGTTCAGATGCACACCAAATACATTTGTGTCAGGCTTATTTCCCCAGATGAGTCTTTTCTTGTTTCTACACCCATTAAAGTCAAGGGAACAGAATCAGAGAAACACGCATTCCTGCGTACCCAGTATAGTCTTTGTAGAAGCCATGTCATTGATGACACCCAGCCATATACATATTTCATTGAGACATGCATATTTTACAGTGTAATCTTTGGCACACCACTGCTTTGTTCACAGTATGTGTAGAGGCCTGAAGAGTAGGAGGTTTTCTTTTTGTGGGTCGTGTTATATCAGGGAGGGAAAAATAAGGAAACTCTAAATGTGTTCTGACAGTCAGAATCATTTCACTGATACTTTGAAGCCTTTGATGATCGCACAGGAGCCTGCCAGAGGGGAAAAAAAGGGGACACTGTGTGAACATCCTTAGATTGTTGTCCTACTGGTTCTATGTTTATCAGACGCGTAAGGTTAATAAATACTGACTAATTATCAAGGCAGAATGGACCTTCAGTTTTCTATTGTAATCTATATTTTGCATTTAACTCCATAGCCTTCAAAAAGTTTGACACCATTAACATTACTTCAGAAAAACGACTTTCATTTAAATGCGCTACATTTGTGAATGTGGGGTGAAATTTAATGGCATCCCGAAGATCACTTACTCACAATCCAACACAAAGTTATAGGCCTCCGCAGACTATACAGGAGCAGAGCGAAGCCAAATGTGCTTGTGCAGCAAACATGATTGCATGTGGTAATTTCCTGTGCTTTCTCTGCATGGCGTTGTGGTTGAAGGAGTGATTATACTGTTCCAGAGAAATGCTAATGTATGTGTTCACAAGAGACATAACATCCAGACACAATTAAAAGCACAAACAAGTGTCAGCCAGTGTTTGTGTTAATAACCGGGTTTGGTGTAGAGGGAGTTACAGGGAGAAAGACAGAGAGGAGAGAAAGGGAGTGTGGTCACAAGCACGTGTAGCTTGCACTCAATGGAGGAAAGAATGGCAGCACTTATAAGTGGAATCCAACTGGAAACAAGGAGGGGAGTTGTGTGGCTGCTGGGATGAATATCGACTGTTAGGCCATACACCCTCCCCCACACCCCCAACTTAAGCGGTTCCTCCCAAGAACCCCCCACCAACAGTACCAGGCGTCGAGTCACTGCAAAGTTCACAGGAGTAACTTCAACCGTATCACTCACAACTAATAGCTCTGTGTACTCTGGCTACTCATGCTACCAGCACTTGATCATTGTGCTGTGTTAGGTGCCTCTGGTCCTACTCTCTTTAGATTCCGCCTCATTCATCCATACAGAGTGTGGAGACAGAATTCAGTAAAAGTTTTCACTAACCGCTGGTCAAAAAATGCCTGCGGTCAGTGTCAGCTTGGGAGGAAACATGAGATTCTGAACAAGCTCATACACAAATAACTCTTACTGGATAACATATACGGCTGACAGGGAGATTAGAGAGACAGAAATAGTTTTTGTAGCTTAATCACAACTTAGAAATAATGTGTTTGATGCCTACATACCCGCAGCAGCAAGTGTTAATTTTAAATCACAGGCGTGTGTATTGTTTTAAAGTACATATGTAGATATGTGCACAGATACATGAGGAGTTGCACACAAGAGGTTTGAGTATATATCTTCATCAGCAGCTGATTGACCAGTGTTAAGATTTGCTAATACTAATGAGGCTGGGAGTTCTTCTTCACTGATGTTTTCTTTATTGATCACAGGCACATCCTAATTGGTTTAGCTCCCTCCTATGACTGATTAGTGTTTATTACTTAGTATTTACACTTGCCTAAACATGCACTGAGATACACTTAGACATGTGAAAAGACATATCTTAGCCTGATAAGAGAGGTGATAGACAGACCTGAAATTCGTGCAAGCAATCCAGCTCTTTACCTGTGGTGTTTTTGAGTTTTAGAGTCATGTATTATCTTACAGTGACATTTTTTTTAGATTTGGGAGTGATCATGCCAGATGTTGGTTTCTGATCGCCTACGGTAAAAACATGACACAACACGAATCAAAAACAGATCCCTCTCTCTTAAAACACTATTGCTCATTCATTCAGGGGAAGATCACATATCGTGTTCGTCTGTTGCCAAAACACAAAGTGTCTCAAACTATTCCAAGATTACAGCCCGAGATAGCTCTGCTTATCCATCTGTCACCATACAAAGAGCTATCTTTTCTTGTTTAAGTCACTCAGGCTCAACGTCTAATCTGAAGCGTGTGTTTGTATATGTGTGTTTGTGTCAATCTCATACGCGGAAAAGCACTCCAAACAAGCACTTATTAAGAAAGAATGTATAAGCCAGAAAGCCAGTCAGAATCTCAACCCCCACTCACCCATTCACAAACACGCAAACACACACACACACCGCTACACTCTGCTTCCCGCCTACATTCTTTGTATCTGATCTCAGAATATTAATTATTCCAAAATATACACTATTTTATGTCTAGCATGCTTGGCTGCACAGAACCATATTTTTGTGATCATATAGATGTGAAAGTTCCTCCTTGGTACCCCCAGCATAGGTGTGCTCCTTGATAGTCTCAAGAACAAGGAAGGATCTTTTCCTCACAAGGTCAGACACTTAACTACACAGTAGCAGACACTATGTTACTGATGGCTGGTGACTTACAAATCATAAGTATTGATCATGGCAGAGATCATGCTGAATGTAGGGCAGACAGTAAAATCACATCCACTTAGTCTTAATAGCCCACATTAAAGCAATTATGCACATAAACTAGGGCTGTGTAACTGTACGTATATTATGCCGGTCAATATAACTTTTTTTTTTTTTAAACTTTCCATTTTTTATTCATGCACTTTGGTAATGAATCATGGTTTTGATTGATATTGACTGTTTCAGGTGGGACACCTGTAATTGGTTGGACAACCTATTATCAGCCCCATATTCTGTAACAGCCTTGTAGGAAAAACTGCTCTAGTCAATGACATAATGTGCGCAAGGTTTTTTATATACATGTGTCAATACTCATGTATTTACTAATGACTGTTCAGGCACTGACTGGTGACCTGCTAATGAAGTCGGTGCATTTGTGTGTCAGTCAACAGGTCAAGGACTATAGAGTCATCCTCTGCTAGGGCGCAGACACATAGGACACCGTATTTTTGTTAATTTCAGGTGAACACTGTATGGTTTTTTTCACAGTTCCACTGGAGCAGCTTGAATTTGAATACCTTGCTCAAAGGGTAATTGATTTTGCTTAATGAGATTTTTTTCATACATTTTTATACAAATTTAAGGTATTAAAATTAGCTTTATGTGGATTTTGGATTACCCTGTGCTCACAAGCTAATTTTAATTTACTCCAAACTTTAAGTTGTTCAGAGTATGGAATACACCTAGTCAAACTAAATACAATTCAATTGGGGATTTACTTTTGTGAACTGATACTGAGAGTTTAATGCATATGGTTGAATCAGGTTTTGTGCTTTGTCATACCTTTAAAAAATCCCTTAAAATGAACCATTAAATATTTGCAAACACTGTTTGAACAAGCTCTGTTCCACAAGCATCCATCCTTGCAGAGACCAGAGCTCATGTGTGTAGAGAAGCTGAAGCATCATTCATTAAAATTCCAGGATTCCCACAGGCAACAAACAGTATAATTATGACTTATCACTGATATATGTAAGTGAACCTGCTGACCGTTGGTTCAATGTGTTTCCAATAAGAGAAACTTTTTTCTTTTTTTTTTAACTTGCAAAGATGAGACAGCTAAGAATACATTCTAAAAATACTACCAAGCTGCATAACAGGAGGTCTGAAGTGTTCCCATTCAGCATAACGTATACAGCACAATAAGTCATATGATATGCATACTTGTCAAAGAACTGAAATGGCTTGTGAAGCAAAACACCCACTTAGAAACTTCATTTTTAACGCCATTTTTCACTCTGTTGATTCCATCTTTTGTTTAATAACCTCTTTCCCCGTCGTTTTTATCTGCTTTAAGATGAAACATGCTCATGAAAAATTTATCGCTGTGATCTGCATATGCCGATTCCCCTGATTGGGTTGCCATCTCTTGTTTTGAGGAAAAGGAATGAAAGCAATATCAGGTAGCACTGAGTGAATCTCAATTTCTCCTTTTGACAAATGCATTTCATCTCCACCATGCCAGCTGAAGGGGTTATCACAGCCAGTATAGCCTATGCTTGAACCCCTCCATCCACTCCATCAAAAAGAGAGAGGGAGAAAAAGCAAGGGAGGGCCATGAATATTTAAAGAACTTTAACTGGTAACATTTAATGTGAAACACATGATAGGCAAGGCACCACTATATTTGCGCAGGCTTCTCACTATACTTACAAGGACTTTATATTCTTCTAATTTTAACTACAAATTCTGGGGTTATGATATATGGGCAAATTACATGCATGTTATTTCAGGGGGAAACTGTAGCATGTGCTATTTTGCACCACATGCTTAGAGGAGCCAGCATCAGTGGAAGAGCAAGCACACTAGAAAGAGACAGAAAGTGAGCTTTCTCAGAAAACTTATGTCATCAAGCTCTTTCATTATCTAACGTTGGCACCCAAGAGATCGGCGTTGCCTAGAAGATATGGGCTTATAATTGGTTTTATTGGTTTATTGTCTGTGCAAGGAAACTCTTTGATGTATTTAAGGGACCAACCTAATGAATCAGTGAATGCAGAACCCAGTCTATCTGGGGAACTGATCTCAAAGGGGGTGATGGTGGGGGTGGGGATGTATTTATGTGTAGCAGTTGTGGTGTTTCTACAATGTGTTCCATAGTTGCCAGCAATGGTGAACAAGCCCGGACTCAAACAAGCACAGTTGACCAAAAAACTGGGAATAGGAAGACATGGGGTGTAATCAAGTGTAAACATCCCATACAATGTTGAGTGGAGAGATGTATGACCCCAGATTTATGGGAGCAGGCTGGGTGAAGGGGCTAGGTTTATTTAGCAAATATGTAGAAGTGCTTTTGACCCCAGAGTGACCGCTTCACAGTACCATCACCATACACACTCACACACCCTCCCTGCCCCACCAGTCGTTAATCATCATTTGTGATGAAAGCAGGCCTTGTTTCAACAGAATAATGGTATATGCAAACACGTCTCTTTCATTTTTGTAACACAGTAGGTGCTTCCTTTTGTGCATTTGGTGACTGTTGTTGACTCATTACAAATACTTCATAGCTGCTTCTATTCCTTTTTGCTTTTGTGCTTATTGAGGCTGGTGCACTGGGGTCTGTGTGGGGTTACTGTGGTGGTGGCGGTGGTAGAGGGCAGAAGAAGTCGCAGGGATCTGGTTTCCCCCTGCTTTTCCCACAAAAGTGATCAGAGGCTGAAAGCTGAGAGCTCATGTCCCTTGCAGCAGGTTTACTCGCGTTTCCAGTTTAACCTTTTATTAAACTGTCCATTGTGCTCCCCGCTCTGCCCACAGACCATCCGTTACATTCTCATGCCCATCAGGTCAGTCAGGTTAACGGCCAAAAAGAGGTAGCAGGTAGGAGGACAAAACTATCTTCTCTCTGTCACTCTGGGGCCCGCACAACACACTGGAAGAGAAAGAGAGAGAGAGAAAGAGAGAGTATATACAACTGTTTGATGAGCAGCAGGGCAATAAATTCATTAATCATCATTATATGCCTCATCAAACCCTTTGCCAGTCTCTCCATGGGAGTTACACAAATTAGCCAGTAAAATAGCAGTAATTTTAGAGGAGCTAGGTAAGTGCTTTTTGATTGCTTTCTTGAACAATGCTTCCCCTGACAAGCTAATAAATCAGATCTTTCTATACTTAAAGTGCAGCTACTATGAACCCAATCTGAGCTCCCTAAACAACAAAAAAAAAGGAGGCTGTGTGGGACAAGAGGTTTTACTACAGCCAAAGCTCTTTCACAGATTTGTTTTGGATTCCTCTTCTTTATTCTGCAACAAAGAGGCCTGGGTACAAAGCTTTTGATATCTGAATGAACTGCTGTTATGTCTCCAGATGCAACCGGGGATTTTCTCATATTGGCTCAATATAACCTAATGTTTGACTTGAGATGAAAAAGACCTGAGCCAACAGTGACCATATGGTGAAAAATTCAATTAGCTCTTTCTCCCTTTCTTTTTTGCTGGTCTACTTTTATACATAGTAGGTTGAGTCAGATGCATAGGCAAACGCATAGCTGCCAACTGCAAGCGTTTGTCTGTACAGAGAATCCTAGCTGGCAGGTGATGCATACCTACTACAGTGAGCATATCCTTTCATCCAGATGGTCATTCCATGCAAGACCAACAAATCATTCATCAGACTGGAAACGGCTCCTTTATTGAAAATGAGGTCAATAGATGATTTGAGCCTGGTTTGTGGCTGGCCATGTTAGCCTGCTCCAGGTATTAGCAGTTCTCAGTTAGCGTGTTAGATGGAACGTCTCAAGTGGGAAGGGATGCAGTTGGAGCAGTTAGCAGAGAGGGGGGTAGTTAGGGGTGGTCTTTATCTGTTTAAAGCCCCTCTCTGATGAGATTACCTATTGGAGTTGGCTGTAAACCATGCTGTTAATCAGGGTGCAGCAGCCAGCACACTCCCACTGGCATGCAGCCACT
>VUQS01006502.1:12832-36125 GCA_015108495.1 Heterochromis multidens
TAAAAAAAAGTGTGAGTGATTGAGGCAGGCAGTTAAAGCAAATGTTGTTGGGGGGGAAGCGCTGGAGAGAGAGGAGAAAAACGGGGTTGAGAAGAGAAAAGGGTCCTTTATCCCTGATCCCGGGAGTGTGGACTAGAGTGTGAGCAGCCAGATCAGAGGGCTCTGCCAGCCATCAGGGGGTTCATGCTAGTGTGGCTGCAAAGCACAGCTTTCTAAGGAACACAGAAGTGGCCTCTGGGTACATGCTGGAAATAAGATGTTACAAACAGGTTTTGGGTATGGCTGTGAAAGCCCTGAGTTTTAGCCAGTGATGACTCTGTCAATCTGTCTTGCTTGATGACATACCCTGGCTTCTGTTTCTTTCCACTGTGTATTAAACTATAGACAGTTTCTATTTATTAGTTCTGTTTTTATCTGTTTGCCTGCATTCTCCCCTTGTAACAGAGTTACATTTTCAGAGACAAATCCCAGTGCCACTGCAACAATTCCAGATTCATTCGGGTTTCGATCAATCTGTCCATTTGCTGCAGGAGAGGAGGTGTCAATATTGTCTGTTTTTAGTAGCGGCTGAGTGAAGCTGTTTGACATGAGAAATAGACAGTACAAAGAAAGTAAGTAATAAAAATAAAAGAGAGAGAGAGAGAATTGCTGCCAGAATTTCATTTTCACCTGTAATCTTTTACTTTTTTTCTCTATTGAAAGCATCAATCTGATTTACTTGGTCTGTTTAAATAATATTGCTTGTTGTGACACCTTTTATGACTGATTATGTTACCTCGATTCTTCTATCGAGCAGAAAGTGAGGATTTGCACAATTACGATGAGGGTGGAAGCGGCACCTGGTCCAAAACAATACTGTAGCTTGTGTTTAAGTGTTCTACCAGTAATGGGAACATGTACATGGTGGTAGATGATAGGAATTGTGTCTCACTGTCAGTCTCAGCAGAGACTCACAAAGTCAGTTAATAATGCACACATGGCTCTGCATTTTAAAGTAACTGGTTTGATCACTATGTATGTTCCTTCCATTGCTAATGTTATCAGCTGTGCATTTGCAGCATCCATCCATCCATCCATCCATCCATCCATCCATCTTCTGCTGCTTATCCAGGTTCGGATCAGGGTTGTGGCGGTGGCAGTCTAAGCAGAGACACAGACCTCCCTCTCCCTGGCCACCTCCTCCAGTTCTTCTGGAGTGACACCAAGGTGTTCCCAAGCCATCCGGGAGAGGTATTCTCTCCAGCATGTCCTGAGTCTGCCCCAGGGCTTCCTCCTGGTGAGGCATGGATGGAACACCTCACCTAGGAGGCACCTGGGAGGCATCCCAATCAGATGCCCAGACCACCTCAACTGGCTCCTTTCGATATGAAGGAGTAGCGGCTCTACTCTGAGCTCCTCCCAAATGACTGAGCGAAGGCTAAGCCTGAACCCAGCTACCCTCTGCCTAGCTACCCTAATATCCACTGCTTATGTCTGCAATCTCATTCTTTCAGTCACTACACAGAGCACCTGACCATAGTTGAGGGTAGGAACGTAGATCGACTGGTAAATCAACAGCTTAGCTTTCACGCTCAGCTTGCTTTTTACCAACTGGGGGAGAAACCTGTTCCTCACCCAGAGTGGACACTCTACCCTCTATGGCCTCGAACTTTGAGGTGCTAACTCTCGTCCCAGATGCTTCACACTGCAAACCAGTGTGAGCTAGAGGTCATTGTTCAATGAATCCAACAAAAATCTTCAAAGAGTAGAGATGAGATCCTGAGAGATGTGGTTGAATACCTTCTCCAAGTCCACAAAACACATCTACACTGGTTGGGCAACCTCCCATGTGCCCTCAAATATCCTCGAGAGGATAAAGAAGTCTAGTGTTCCATGACCAGGATGACAACCGCATTGTATTTCCAGTAGCTGCAAAGAATTTGCATGAGCAACTCCACAGTTATAACAAATCAAAATGACTGATCTGTTCGTATCTATTATATACACTGTTACCTTCAACATGGTCACTCAAAGGCACCAAATGAAAGCATGTGTTTTCTGTCACTGTAGTCGATACACACGTCTCAGCAGATCATCTCCTGTTCGTTTGTTGAGTATGTGGGCGCTGTTGTCGGTTTATTGATGTCAAACAAATGGGAACACTGTTCTGGATGCTCATTACTGAAAGCATGAAAAAAGGCAAGGGTCGCAAATAATGTATCATTATCTAGATATATCAAAGCACACAAAAGGCAGATCTCAAAATACTGTTTTTGCTGATTTTTGGAGTGCAATTTGTTTCAGTTTGAGTAAGTTTGCCCGTATTCTTTCTGCAACTCTTATTACAGCTCATTTCTTGCTTCTCTTTATCTACTCAGCCTTGAAATTCTTTTGAAATTTTTTCTCCTAGGGAGATAAATATAGTGGTAGTGTCAAGTAGTAGTGTGGGTAAACACATTAACTATTTTTCAAATGTATAAAAATGACTGGAGCCGTGGCATTAAGGTACCTAATGTGTGAAAACCGAGGGCAGGGGGTGATACTACTGAGAGCAAGAGATGACACTACAAATTAGCTTGATGAGAGAGACTAGTCTGACTATGGGAGGGTCATTAGGAAAAAAAGGAGCATCATTTCTTGCAGGATGTCACACTCCATCAGCAGCTTAAGGTGTCACCTGTCCCTTGCTCAAAGGAGCTTTTCAGCTCACATTCATTTTGTGAGGGTGTTTGCCAGTGACACATGCACACTGTTTTTCAGCAGTTTTCCACAGCTTAGAGGAAGAATATCATGAAATCTTATAGAGGATGAGGGAAAGCAATTGTTTGGGGTATACTATTCCCTTGTGTGTTGCTTTAATTTAATAAGCAGAGCAGATAACACACGTGTGACTGGCTGCATGTTGGATCAGTGAACTGAGACATATGGATTATTATAAATGAAAAGAAAATGTGTCGGGTCAAGAAAAGCTATATGCTAGTGTGTGACTCTAACCAAAGAGAGCTGCAACTGAAAGACTTGCTCATCTATTATTTAAAAAGAAATTGGGAATGACATTTTTTGGTCATGGGTGGGTGCGTGTGATTTGCTGTGGCAATGCCATATAGCCCTCGGAGTCATCGTTTGTGCTTACAATACTCTTCAGAGTCCAAAGCAGCTCGAGCTTGCTCGTGACGTGATCTTTGACTCTGGGTTGCCAGTTTGGCACATACCTCCAGCGTTGCGCACCAGGAGAAGCCAGTTTCCCCAGGCTTCATATTTATTAGCACTGATGTGTGTGAGCTGGCGTGCAGCATGAGCAGCCGGGCGAGAGCGCAGCGGACGCAAACCATGCTTGACGTGGCCATCTCATGTGGAAGGCGAGAGTAAATAAGATTCCAGCAGGGAGGAAAATGCACAATCATTGCCTGGGAACTGGGGCCTCCTGTCAAGAGATTCATGCAAACCTAAGCCGGCTCCTACTTTGACTCGTCACTGAGGCTGAGTTAAAGTCCTTAGTCAGTTAACCATCCTTTAGTGGTTAAGAATTGACTTGAGGAATGTGCTTGGTCTCCTGCAGCAGCTAGCTTAGGCTACAATCACACACGTTAGCGTACCACTACCTCAGGTTGTGATTGAGAAATCCACCGCTTTCCTCCCCTGTCCAATTCTAAATGTCATTCCCCACACTATCTTTCCTGTACAGAAATGCTGCCCTTCAGCGTGACTGAATTCTCTCAGGAAGAGATGTTAGAAGACACAAGGAAATTCTCTGATATCAATAGAAAAGTGTCCTGTGTTATTACAACACTGTGTGCACTCATGTACAGGCTATAACTTAATCTTCGTGAGGAAATGGTGTTTGGGGCCTGGGAAAGAAAGGTAATTTGCAAGTCAGAATAGTCCCTTTAATAGAGGACTTGAAAAGAGGTTACTTGATATCGAACAAGTCTAAAAATCTGGTTTCCCAGCTATCTTGTGTGAAGACCATGCATGACTTAAAATAGCCAGCAGAAGGGCCAATCATAATACTTTATTTTGAGAATGTAATTTTCTCATGCCTTGCCAGTAATTAACCTCCACACAATAAGGTATTGGAAGCACCACAGACACAATTCCAGACCCACAGTTTGTTTAAAAGACGAGGCTATATGATAGGCTGTGTGTAACAGGGGAATGGAGGAAGAAGAGAAAAAAAGGAGCCAAGATTCGACTTTATCTTCTGCAGGGAACCTTTTCTTTTGCATTCTCTGCCTGGTTTTATTCAAAACTGCTGTTTCTTCACTTCTGCTGAATTGGGTTTTGTTCCTGGCTAATTCCAGCCCGTCTCAGTCCAGGGCTCGTGGGAACTGCCGCGATCGCTTACAATCACTTCAGTCAAACACCTGGGAGATAATTGACTGGGCTTCGGTCAAACTTGTTTTTTTTTCCCCCTCTCTCTCTCTTTCTTTCCCTGAGTCTTCACAATGGAGACAAAGAACATGGGCACAAAAAAAGATCAGAATCACTAAATCCATTCCCAGACAAGGCACTGTATAGATGGCCCAAGAGCCAAATTGCCTTGCCCCAGTCTGGGCCAACTGAATGTGAAAATGGTTGAGGAACAGTTGTGGTTTGAGCTTGGCAGTCTCAAAGGAGATGTAGTGTTGGAGAACATAACACATAAGACAAATATATTGTTTTATTTTTTTCATACCTTAACAAATGCTTCCAGGCTTTAATTCCCAAACCCCGAATCTGTAACATAGCAGAACTGTACACAATATCTTCTCATCTGTGCAAAATATGGCACACTGGCAGGGTGTTTTCACAGCTGGTCAACATGCAGCAACATTGAAAGTTAGCTTTTATATAACCCTATTTGGTTTATACTATACTAGGTGTCAGCTTATGTTGAACAGTGATACTACTCACATGATATGAAGCCCTTCTGCTTAATGGAGGTGCATTTGTTCCAAACATAACTGTCAAGTCCTGTCATGTTACTTGTGTTACTTAGTTTATTATTAGAAACTTAAATGTCAGTTGTGTCAGTGTTTAAAAGTCTCCTCTCAGACATAAATATAAGTATGAAAATTAAAATTTGTAATATAATAATTTGTTTGCAATGCAATCACTGGTTGCTAGGGAAAACATATATATATATATGTGTATATATATATATATATATATATATATATATATATATATATATATAGAGAGAGAGAGAGAGAGAGAGAGATATATAGATATATGTTTTCCTGGTAATTGCTTTGTTGGCTAGCAGATTGCCATGGTCACACATAGTTTGCATGCAAGACACCAACTTGTCTGCAAACACAGGCCAGTTACTTGCTGAGCGGTAATGAAACTCAATTTGTGTCAGCCTTTTCACAGTTTCACTACCACTCAGCAAGTAGTTGGTGAGTGTTTGCAGACTAGTCTATGTTTTGAATGCAAACTACAGGTGACCTTGGCGATCTGCTAATGACCAAAGAAATTGCAAGGAGGTTGTCAGTGCAGTACCATATACCTCTTGGAAACCAATTTGACCTTGCGACTGCCAGCAATCACTCGCAAACCAGTCATGTAACACGCATTTTTTCCTAGCAACCTGGTGCTGCCAGGGGGTCGCTGACAGGTCTCTAGGCCTGTGTGACTGGGGCCTAAGGTAAACTGCTTAAAGGAGGTTCCTAGTAACCATTGTTGGGTGTTACATGTTCTAAAGTAACACATTACTGTACTAAATTCAGTACTTACATTACAGTCAAGGAATTATGTTGTTACTCGCACTACATAAGCTCTACATTTTGGTTAGATAAGGACAAAAGTGCTTTCTTATGAGCACTTGTGCAGGAGTCATTCGACCTCAGTTCACACAGGAGATCCACAACATTTGAGGAGTGACAATATCCACATTATTCTCCTAATTTAGTGCATGATGGGGCATGAATATGGCAGTAAAGACTTCCACTGCCATGTACACAACATCCCAGCTTTTCAAGCATCTGCAAAAGCAACATGCTAACCTCTTTCATACACAGTCTGTGATTCTAACACAAAACTAGCAGCAAGAGACCCTTGTACCAAGAATGATGCTTAAGCATAGTGTATGCTGACCCCAACCAGAAAGCCAAAAAAGTACAAAGCAGAGATAAATATGCTTGTAGGATGGTTCATTTCTACTGAACTCATTCCTACAGTAGTACCACCATCATCACAGTATTTTTCTATGAAATGCTCTATGAGTTGTTTTTCACCAACTTTGCTGTCAGCTTTACTGAAGTTCTTTAATAGGCTCAAAGATCAATCTGTATGTCATCCTTATTAGGATAGGAATTTGTTGCAGGTGTGTGGACATATGAAAAGTTTAGAGTGCATGATCCGTAAAGAGCAATTTGCAATTCACAGCTTTTTTTGGGAGGGTTACAACCCTAGCACTGCTTGTACCATTACATACAGTTTCAACATGACAAGTCTGAATATATGCAGTGACATTAGCAGATAAAATACATAATTTTTTTTTTAGAAAATGTCCTAAACAGAAATGTCCTGAGTAAAAACAAGGGTTGACAGCTGTTATCAGACACCCACTTTCAGCCTCTGCTTTCCAATAAGAAAAAAAAAAGGACAGTTATATGTTTAACATGCTTTTTACTGCACGAAGGACAGGTCTGAACATTAAGATTTTTCAGAATTTCAGCACAGACATTCCTCCACAAATATCACTGAGCGCAAAACACCTCGTTTTATGTGTGTTAAGTTTGGCCAAATTCACTTTGCCTTTGAATTTCATATCAATTACACATTGAAATGGCTCATAAATAATGGCTATAATCTTAGGTTTGATAAAAAAGTTAACAGATGGCAGTGTTAGTTTATTACTTCCAGCTGTTTGTAGAATCTTTTCCCTGAGTTTATTACATACTTTTTTTGCATTATACAGCTGCAGCATCCAGCCATGAGTGTTTCCAGTTCAAAAGAATTACACTCATTTACCCATACTGCACAACAGTAGTCATCTCATTAATAACTTATATAAATCACACCTATACATTCAGATAGGATCATATTAACATTGGGTATGATACTTTCTTTTTGCTTCAAGAAAGTAGTTGAGATACATACATTTTCTAAAGTGAATATGGATGCTTTCTCTTAACAACACATAGAACTTGGCATCTCTAATGATCAAAATAACTAAAGATACAGCATCTGTTAAGAAACCTCTGTGTTCATGCATTATATATAACATATATATTATATATAATCTATATAATATATAGATTTACTGCCAGATCTTGTGCACATGACGCAAGCATCACATCTTGTTCCATCAGTATGGTGGGCATGCCTGAATGAAGTCATGAGGAACATTAATATATTATAAAAAGTAAACCAGGTCTGAATATGTCCCATGTCTTAAAAGGGCTTTAGTTTCAAGTTTCATCTCTTTGGAAAACTGAACTGTGTGTTTGTATAAACTATAGGACTTTTGGATCGTTTAACTAACAGCTGCGTTTTAAGAGCTAGACACAAATAAAGTGTCAAATAAAGTTAAAATCATAGGAGATGTTGATCTGTCAGTTTAAAGGAAGTAAGAGACTGAATGAACACATTCCGTGAGCGTGTCTATAACATTGGCCACTTACTGTACTATCATGGTCCTACATTTGATGGCCCACATTTCTACTCAGGAAAGAAAGGGAACTAACTAATCATTTTTGAATTAGTGCATGGCAGCAGCAAGAGCAGTCATTAAAATCACACTGCTATTAGTCATTAGACAGCACATAGACATCACAGTTTTACTGTTTAACATAATCACGCCGAAGTTTCATTATCCATGGGAAGTATTTATGAAACAATTCTGCAGTGTGCTCTTATCAGTGACTTCAATTTAGTGAATTCATGTTATTGACTCACTAATATTATTCAAGGTCATGATCCACCATAAATAAAATCCATAAAAAGGAGTCTCGTAAACAACAGTGGACTAAGTTGACTTCTTATCTTGCACTTGACGGCACAGTAGTTCTCATACATATAGAAAATTATTTATCTTCCATACCATGTGGCCACCTCCTGATGTGAAATCACATTTTAGCACGGATGTGGTTATATTCTTGGACTGTTTACTCCACATGCCTCTGGGGCAGAGAGTAAATTGAGGGTAATTATTATTAGGCTATGGAAATGTGGACCGCCTTACATACCCGAGCATGCCTTACTTGCAAGATACCTCACAAGAGCACAAAGTGAGTAACTCACACTCGTCCACATGGGAGTTGCGCTCACATTGACTGACATCTATAGAGGGTTTAAGTTGTTTCACTGCAATGCTACTTTGTGGACTGTATCTTTTCATTAAGAATCTATTTATATGACTAAGGCTGTCACTTGAGTCATGGTATGTGCTTAAACAACCTAACCCTAACAACAATGCTTTTCTAACACTGATCCCCACTCCCTCGAGTTCTGTTTTAGTACCAGCATTCTTCTAGTAAGAGATTTATTTATTTGTCTTTTTCAGCGTTATTGTCAAATTCATTATTTCCTGTTTTATTTAAAATTACTCCCTTATTGCTGTAAGTTGTCCTTCCTTTTTTGTTTCTTTTATCCGCCAATTTTCTGCCACACCGGTGTCCAATCAACTCCCATCCTACTGTTTGTCCATTGCTTTCCTAGTGTTTCTTTGAATTTCTTGTGTATGATCTCCATCCATTTTTGGAGTAATGCTCTGTGAGTTTTCCATTGTTTTGTGAGTTTTGGATGATTCCTTGGATGATCCCATTCAACAAACCCAGTTGAATCTCGTAAATTTGATAAAGAATGTGTTGGGTTTTTTTAAGCTGCTTTAGCCTGTCCACAGTTGTGCATCTGCAAGCCACTTTGCAACCCACCTCCACTCCAGTGTTTCCTTTCATGCTGTATCTGGCTGATACAGCATGACACCCCCCCCCCCAAGCTTTCCATGTGTCCGTGTGAAAGGGCAGGGAGGCCCCAGAGCAAAGCCATGCCACCAAATATAAATGACTGCAGATAGAAATAGATGTCTTTGGACTGAAGTGGTTCTGACTGTTTGTTCCCTGCTACTGACTCGACTCTTGTTTAAAATTCTTACAACACTAAAGAAAACAGCCACTTAAAAGACAGAGAGAAAAGTAAAGGAAAAAAGGTATTGGGAAATGTGTCACATAGGTTGGATAGCCTTAAGCACTTGAGTAGAAGGCAACTGGACTTCTTTTTTAGGTTCTTAAAGATGTTTCGCCTCTCCTCCGAAAGGCTTTTTCGCTTCTGCATAGATCACATAGGTTGGATATTGCTCACGCATACAGTTGTGGGGGGAAAAAAAGTCATCATTTGAATATTTTTTTTCAAATACAGCTTAAATATTTCTTATATTGTGGGTATTTTTTTCCTGGTTCCGGTAAATTTCAACTGTATACTTTCTGGCCTCAGTAGTGGACACATGACCAACTATACCTCTGTGTTTTGTCACTGATGCCTGTCGTGCTTTGAGCAATAACTAAAGACCTAAAATGTCTTTCCCATATTTTACTGTTTTGTGAATGTGCTCTGTAGACGATGGCACAAACCCAAGAACATTTATATGTTTTTGCCAGCTTCAAACGTGAGAAGAAAGGTGGGGAAAAAAAGTTGTTGCTATGGGATGGTACAATGTGAGCTATTCTGTCCCTCCCTTTGAGCAAAGACTTAAAGTCTGCACATGTGATCTCTCCACGTTGTAACCTACTCGGGTTACAGTTGAAAGCATGCTTTGGCAGCTTGCATCTTAGCACTTCTCCTTGAAGCTATAAGAAGTTCAAGCAGGAGTCGCAATGATGTCATGACAGATGCTATAATCGAATGCCCTCCACCTTACACAACATAAACATATAAGATAAAACAAATAAGCCACATGTGTTGTTGCAGGAGCCATTTATGATTAATTGCCTCTGGATTCATGTTATCGTAGTGGTAGGTGCTCGCTCCTATTAGTATTGTGTCTATCATGATACCCTTATACCTCATTTTCTATTCTATATTAGGATGACTGATGTCTTGAAATAAGAATTGAAACCACAGAGATGATTATCTTCAACACCGTAGCTAGAACATTAACAGATTTTCTTTCCATTATCAGCCAGGAGCAAGATTAAATCATGTCATCTTCTAGTTCCATATCTGTCTTCATGCTATGGGCAGCATCCTAGCTGTTCTCACGTCGAGCTTTGGCTGCTAGAGGAATTTTTCACATTTCTGGCCCATTACGCTCGGCTGGGCCTTGATGAAGCCAAAATTACCTGCTTTAATTGCAGTGTTTTATAGACTGTACATGAGGCTACCCTCGCTAAATACAGCCTGCTTAAATTAATGGGAGCGTTCAGCGTTAGTGCATTTTTAATGAGGAACGGAGGCTGCCAGGATAGTTTTCTATATGATGAGGCACCACTTTCCCCTTCGTTTGTGACACTGGCACGATGCGTTGTGGCGCCCCAGCACACACCAGCTGGTATCCAGTGTGACGCCAGGAGGAAGCTGGTGCGCCTGGTAAGGTACACCCCACCCAGCAGTGACAAGCAAACAAACAAGGCGCTCTCTCTCTGGTACTTTTTTTTTTTTTTTTTCTAACCCAGCAGTGCGACATAAAACTTTCTGTCTGCGATGTAAATACCCACCTTCACAGACACCCTCCCACACAAATATACATACATGCACATGGATGGTTTGGTATTTTTCCATGTGCATACGCAAGAGTGCACCTGTTGTCACTGCAAACACACACACAAACATACACACACGTACAGAGCTTATCAAAGAAAAACAAGAGTTTACAGCGTTATATGTTATAGGATACAGGGTGTGACCCTGATTTACATTTGTATGTGGAGTGCAATGGAGTACGGAGAGTAGAAACGGCAGTCAGCAGAGAAGATAACCCCAAAACATTAACTCTAAATTTATGCCAGGATCCTATTCCCTCTCACTGAATTAATGCTTTAATCTCTTCCTCTTTGTTGCATGTGTACTTGGGCTCAGTGTGTGTTTGTGTGTTGGGAGGTTGGGGGTGGAGGATTATATTTCTCAGCAGCCACTGTTTTTAGTAGTTCTGTTGGAATGAAAGAATTTACCACAGAAGTCCGGCGCCTGAGAAATTGCACCTTTTGCCATTTCAGTATTTCCTCTATTCAAAGTCACACCAATAGTCCCCATCAGTTCTGCTGTCTTTGCATTTCCCCTCCACAAAGAAATAGCTAGTGTTCTTTTAATGGGAGATTACCTTCAAATGCAAGCTTAAAAGATTATGCGCTTTCATATATGTCTTTGAGGTCCATTATTTGATGTCATTTCTTGAACATTCAGTGCTCTCCCTCACTTTCACCATCTCTCCTTTTTGTATTTGTTCCGTGTATCTTTAATTCACTGCTTTATCTATTCAGATAATAGTCACCTGCTCCTAATGTGCAGCAAGACTTTCTTTTTTTCCCCTCCCACTGGAAAATCTATGTCACATCTGTGACTTAACGTACTGCATCTTTGATCCCTTGGCTCACTCTGCATGCAATACCACCAACATGTCCACTGACAGACCTTATCCATAATTTATTCATTTCTAAAATGAAAAATCAGACGTATGCCGGGAATATTCATTTTTCCCATCACCGTCCTGCCACCTGAGTCATCGCTTTATGAATTATTTTGACGATTGGTAATGATGTCCTGTGTTGGTAGGCCATTACAGGAGAGGAACTTAATTCGCCCATTGTTAATTAATTGCTTCATTCTTGGTGGGAGTAATAAAAATGCTATTAAGTAAAATACCTCTATCATTAACCTAACTTTGTTAATATGGGTATCAGTGGGGCTCAATAAACAAAAGCTGTAGAGCCTACTGCTGCATAGGGGTAATTAAAAATGCACTGTCATTAATTATATTGGATGGAAGATTTTCCAATGAGTTGGAGTCTAGTTAACTATTCACAAAGATCTCCATCAGGCACGCAGCAGAAACACTGACTTTTTATCAGTCCTGGGCTTCCTGCTGTTAATCTGCAGTCCATGAGTATTTACATTACTGTGCAATAGTCTTGAGCATTCCTCATTTCTTTATATGTTGCTTCCAAGGAGCCAAACTTTCTTGTCATTTTTAAAGTGGTTTTGAGCAATAATTCTTCAGGCTTTCTGAAGGTCTTTCAAAGCTTTTCTTTGGACACTGGCTGCTTTTTCACTCATTTTTAGTCCAGTCCTTGTACCTGATCATTTTCAGAGGAATATTTTTGTTTAAGCCACATAACACTGACGTATAAATCATTCAAGCAATAAAAAGACATCTGACTCAAGGGATGAACCAGTGTTGTGTCTACACATAAAAGACAACTTAGCAAAGAACCCATTTAAATTGTGTCTTCAGGCACTTTGTTACTAGCGGCCTGTCACAAAACCACCTTATTTGTTCCCATTTTTTTAATTGAATTCTTAAAAACCAAGATATTAGCCAAAATCTTGGCATATCTTGATGTGGTGTGCCGTGTGTGCTTAAAGAATTTGAGGAAAGTGGGCAAATGAAGGACAGAAGAAGAATTGGCAGGCCTAAAAAAAAGTATCTATAGCAGATGAACAGCATCTGAAAGTCCTATCCTAAAGAAATAGGAAACAAAACAGCAAAGACCTGACAGAGAACCTCAGGTAAGAGCAACTGGGACGAACTGGACTGAAAATCAGTGAAATCCAAATTTGAAATTTTTGGTTCAAATTTGAGAAGGTCAGGAGAGAGGTACAACAATGAGTGTCTAAAGCCATCTGTAGAGGCTCTGTCATGGTTTGAGGCTGCATTTCAACCAGTGGTGTTGGAGATCTTGTCAAAACTGATGGAATTATGAACGCAGAAAAGTAATGTCAGATTTTGATCCACCATGCAATATCATCTGGGAAGTGTCTGATGGGAAACGGCCTCATTTTTCAGCATGACAATGATCCCAAACATACTGCCAGTGCAGTAAAAACATACCTGGATAGAAAAACAGACAATGGAACACTATCAGTCATGGATTGGCCTCCCCAGAGCCCGGACCTCAACATTATTGAAGCAGTGTGGGATCATCTTGACAGAGAACAGAATAAAAGGCAGCCAACATCCAAAGAAGAGCTTTGAATGTCCTTCAAGAATCCTGGAGAACTATTCCTGAAGACTACTTAAAGAAATGACAAGAAAGCTGCCTAAGAGAGTTCAGGCTGTGTTGTAGAATAAAGGTGGTCATAACAAATATTGACTTTTAAGCTCATTAGAACTATACAAACTCAGTTTTTTTCTTTATATACTATATTTGAATATATATTTGCATGTTTTAATAAATCCTTGCACCTATACCCATTTTCCTAGCAAAATATAAAGAAACGAGGGGTGCACAGTACTGTACCTAAAAATCAACTATATCAACTATTTCCTGCAGTAACACAAGATGAAGTACTTTCAGCAATTAGAAGCTGATTTTGTACTGAAATTGTGTGCTCACCTTTATAATGATATTATTTGGCAATTTTCTAATAACTTTTGGTGCAGCTAACAGATATGTTAGCCAAGACTTCATGTTCTGTGTATGTGTGTGTGTGTGTGTGTCCTGGTCATTTTTTACAGATAAATTTAAGAAGCCAATAAAAATGCCAGTGGTTACAAGATTGTATTTCGTCAGATGCGGTCCCTCATTTGGGACAGGGAATGTGTACCTGCATGCAACAAAAGCCTGCTCAGATATAATTTGCCAGTAGTCCTGGGACTATAAATGGTCTACAAAATGGAAGTCACAAAACTTGTGGGGCAAAAATCTCGTCTCTTGCCTAGAAAGCCTGTATATATTCATAAGAAGACATCTTTTTATAGGGATTAATAATTACATAGCCCACAGTCTGATAGGTCTTAAATGTGCTGCTGTACAAGTTGGTGCGTATTGTGTCATAATGCGCCATAAGACACGGCTTGTTTGAAGGTTCTAACAGATGAAAGACGGGAATTATGCAAACTGCCATAAAATGTGTTTGGTCAAGAGACTATAAAGTAATTCTCAGGTTAAATATCTGCTATGTCAGCCTGTATAAACAGACATGTTTGCACTGTAGATGAAACCTTATGATAGCTGCAACATCTTTTGGAATTTAGTGGAAATTCTTTTGGAGCTGGGTAATTTTCCTATAAAGCATGACACAGACAGGGTAGCCTATACAAGAATGCAACGATAGAGGTAATAGGACATTTAGTTGTAGTGCTTGACTGGTTCATAGTTAATATAAGTTCAGTGGAAAATGTTGACTCAACATCAGTAAATTCCACAGGTAACATTAATCAGCAGTTGTGCTTCTGGGGAGTAAAAGCACAGTTTTAGTAAAGGCTTACTAAGGAAGTAAGTCTTATTGCACTCAAAGCTAATTATTTTTCCTTAGTTCTCTGCAAACATACCAGAAAGAGTTGACTGACTTGCCGGAGGAACTCCTGCATTGCATCAGTAAATTGAGATGTGGGCACCATTGTCAGTGAAGATATTAGCTTAAGAGATTTTTATTTTTCCATTTGTTTGTTCCTGAGACGGCTTTGACAGCATGGCTTCACTTGCACCAGGAACAGGTCTCGAGATTAACATCGAGATTAACATTGCCATCTTAAGGCATCTCCAAGCTCATTGTTTTGTTTCTCCTCTATCTCCCCTATCCCTTTTTTTCCCCTTTTTCATCCGTCTCCATCTTGTCACATTTCTGAAAAACTGGCAGCAAAGGCGTGAAATTGATGTGATGAAAAACAACTGGGATATCTCTATGAGCCATTTGCTTTGCCATTATGGCCACCCTCTCTCCCCTCAGCGTGGCTCTAGGCTTTCTGTTGCGATTGAGGGCATACTGCAAATTAGCCAGCAGCTATCTGAGGTTACCAGCCAAATGCATGGCTGACCTCGCTCCCTGCCAAGCATAACCCTCCTACCAGCTTCATGCCCAAACTTTGTTTCACTGATGCTGGGCTTTCTTTGGCCTCTTTTTGCTATGTTTAAAATTGTGTTACACATATGAGTCACAATATTTATTTACTTTGGCACACCTTTAATAATCCTGGGGCAATTGAATTTATAGAGAAGATGCGGTGAAAGTTTAGAATACCTAATGTTACTTATGTTAATATAATTCAAAATTGCATTTGCACTGACAAATGGCTGCAGATACTCCAAGTAAGAATAGGATAATAATAAATAGGGATGAGTCTTTGCTGTGTTTCATGGAGCTTAGATAGAGTATTATCCTAAAGCCTCCTGGTGATTTCCTTTCTTTCTTTTCCTTTTTTTTAAAAAAAATTTTATTTCTGGCTTCTCTTATAACCAGTGAAACATAAGGTGTATGAGCAAATTAAAAAAAAAAAAAAAAACCTCTCCCCTCAGTTATGTTCATCCCAACACCTCCCTCATGAGCCATGAAATCAGGCTCCGACTTATCCCAGAGCCTCACGTTTACAAGGAGAGATAAGGGCAGTTCAGACCTATTGTTGCAGCCGGCATGACCCTAAACATAAAAGGGCATCTCAGCCATCTACCATTGTGTGCAGCTACAGTATATATTGAGCCGCATAAACCCATCCTTTTGTGTGAAGTGAAAAGAGAGGGGCCTCTTAATTAAGCGAGCGAGAATGTAAGTGACTTCCTACGTGCATAAATGAATTCTCAAGGAACTAACTGTGTCATCCTGGATGTGGATAAATGAATAAGTTGCTGAATGCAAGCGGCAGTAAGTGGGTTAGCATGTAAATAAATGAATAAGTTAGCAAATTAGACTTTAAGTGTGTTAGCATGTAAATAAATGAATAAGCAAGTGAATTACAATGTGAGGGAGCTCACAGGCTGAATAAAGATGTTAAGGAAGCAAGTGTCAGCAGTGCAAAGGAAGTTATCTCTCTTCAGAAAGCCTTTGGGGGACACAGTTGTTCAAGCACCGCTTGTTGCAGGGCGGCGCGACGGCCACATCTGGCCCTCGCATGTCATATTTTCTCATGTACAGATGACATGCCAATTACTCCTTAATTACACGCGTCATCTGGACCAAAGTGCCCAATGCCAGTGCTGATTAATCCTGTTTATTGTGGCACTGATGACAGTCCCGGTGGACACACAGCACCACAAAGGCACACATGAGGGATTATGAAAGGGACTGGGAGAGAAGGCTGCAGGGACAGGGAAGCCAGGGCAGGGGTTGACTGACTGAGCGACTGCCTGACACTTCCCCACGCTGTAGATTTCAACCACTGATGATCAGATATCCTGAAAATAAGTGATGAAAATCGCTTTTATTTTCCAGACAGTGGAAATGGCTCGGGGCATAACGACGTTTGAGTGGAAAAACCGAGGAAAGCTTCGGTTGCCAAAAACACTGAGGTTGCTTACTCACGAGGAAAAGCCAGCATTATTGCTCAGCCCAGGCCCTGCAATATGCTTACACACACTTTCATGCTGATGGACGGCTGCCAAGTCATTTGAATATCATGTCCAGTTAAAATCACGATTTTACACACATCAAAACCAATTACTTTCTGTCGTCTTCAAATCCGCATCTCATTATCTCTTAGTTGTTGTTGCTAACGAGAGAGAGGGAGAGGGAGCACTTTGTAACTCAATTTTATTTCCAAAATGTGATAGTCACGAGGGGGCAACGAGGTCATGCTGGTGGTGGAAGGGACCGTGTGCATATGTCTGTGTGTGAAAATCTAGACCTTCCTGTAAATGAACACGTAGCACATGTGAGGCAGATACCCATCGTAAGCAAGAAGATCTCAGACCGTGACTGGAATATGCGGGGGATGGGAATGTAGTAACCACTAGATTTAACCCTGAGATACTGGGTGTGGACAGACTGGCACTGGGAAATCAAGCGGGGATCGTCAGGTGGCTTATCTTTTTAGATGAGAGATGGAACAGCTTCGGAGAGCACGGAAAGACTGTCGCCAGCCTCCCATCGCTCTGACCTTTGTTAAGGTCGATACTTCCTGTCCCCAATCACGCCTTCCTGTACTTAGCTTCCATCTTCCTTCCTTTCCTTCCATATCTGCCTCTAATTCATGCCCCTCTTTGTCCAACGCTTTCTATCACTCACAGCAGCTCCCTCTCGCTTTTGTTACTCCCTGTCACACTCTCTTTCAGCGTTAGCTCCATCTCCATCCATCTGCTCCTTTTGTCTCTTTGCTCTTTTTCACTAGGATGCCTTGGCAAAAAATGGGTATTGACTGTGCCTTCTCTTTCCTCTCATCCCTGCTCTGCTTTTTTTTTTTTATCATTATTATTATTATTTTTTTATTTTTTACCGTCACTGTGTACTCCAGCACTACAAGCTCCTTTTAGAGGGTGATGTGAAGACTAGTAGAAATGCACCCTGTAAGGGGAAAAAAAGGTGATGATACAATCAGTTTTATTGTGCTGTAAGGATTTTTTTCAGGCTTGTGGTTATACACCCCGTATGCAGTAGGCTGTATGAAAGAATTGCAATTCGCATGCATTTTTCCCTCTCTCTCTCTCTCATATTCCCCCTTTTCCTTCTCTTTTCATTGCTCAAAATAATTAGGCTGCAGTCTGGACTCAGGGGTGTAACGTTTCTGCTCACGTTTCTATGATACAAGAGTGGGGAAAAAAACAAAACAAAACAACTGGTTGTGCTGTTCCAGAAATTTCTACCTGTGTGCCACTAAACATCCCCCACCCTCTCTCTTTTCCCCTGATGCTGTTTTAACATGGAGTTCCACAAGGTACAGTGCACTTTATCTGACCTAATTCTTCCTTGGCACTCTTCCAGTGTTAAGAGTACATAAGGACTGCGCTGTCAAGGTATTGAGCCCTGCCTCTCTATTATTTTAGAAATCAAGCAACATCTGTTGTGCTGTGGGCCCCCCTCGTGAATCACAGGAGATTTTTTTGCAGTTTGCAGAAAAATGCACCTATATTTGCCTGTAAGCCCAGTGATGAGATCTCATTGATGTATTTTCACATTGTTTTTAACAAAATTTGTGGGAAAAAACAAATCATTACACATTTAAACATGCACTTCACACACAGTTTGCAATTTAGACATGACCCAGCAAGCAGAAAACTGACACTTCTGTTCTTTATTGCCCATATGAAACCTAGATTACTGTGCTGCACAGATCAGTTTTTACAGGCCATGGCTGTTGGCTCACTAGCTTAAACTTTGCATTGAACTTCAAAAACTGCCTTAGTGGATAAACAGCATGACAAGCACTATTTTCACATGCCCTTTCAGTAGAAAAAAAAATATTTGACTGCGAAACAAGTGCATCTCATTTCCTCTAGTTACGTCTTTGGGCATGTGGCATCTGTTTGGATTTTACAGCAATTTCAAAGTTTGGGTTTGAAGCATTTTAAGCACAGGGAGTGTGCAAGCCTTGTTTATGTATGTGCGCTCGCAATCCAAACCCTCATGGTCCATAAATTTTAATATTCCTTGTGAGTGCTATACCCAAGCAAAACACAAAGTGCCTCACAAGTCCCTACACAGAGTGCTAGTTCTCCACCAAGATGCATTTCACACCGGGCCTGCGCTTACAGTTGCCCTCTCTTTGCCGCCACTTTCCACATGCATCTTGCATGACTCACCGGTGATTTTAAACAAGTCCAATAACAGCCCCACAACACGCAGCTTCTGCGGGAGTCTACAACTCACTTTGCCATGTGACCGTGATATTGTTCGAGTGTAGTGGTAGGAGGATGAGGATGGGGTGGGGTGGGGTGGAACGGCTGCTGCTTATTCTCCAGCTCCTCAAAAAAAACAGAGCCGGAGTACAGAAAGGGGGAGGGTGGTCCTACGTTGCGCCCCAGGCTCCTTTTTTGTGTTTACCAGTCCCTGCGTGGGACTGATGCTATTTTCAATTCCAAGTCTCAGCCATATCTAACTGGCCCTAGCCTCTTCATGCCATTTGCCTTAATAATGTGGGCTGGACTCTCCGTGGGGAAAGTAGCCACCATCCTGAGAGTGGCTAAATGACACAGTGGAGTTCATTGATGGAAAGGATTACATGCTTGCACGCAGGGCGGCAAGGCAACGGGTTCTCTGAAGGGCACTACAAAGAGAGGCGATGTAAAATCTTCACAGGGGGAGAATGCACTAGCTTACTGTATGTCAAAGGGGCGAGCGCTGGCATAATTTGTAGCGTCACACTGTTTATCTCACTTATAATGCATGAGTTGGTAGCCTATGGAGCCCGAGCAGATGTGTGGACACGCACTGTAGTACTGAAAGGTAAAAGATGAAAATGGTCAAAAAGTTGTCATATATTTAAAAATACAGCCCATTTGTGTTTTGTCATTTTAGTTTAGTAAAGCCTACTTATAAAGGAGTCCAGTGTGTTCATTCGACACCATATCAAAGCCTCATGCATGCACTGTGTATCCATTACATTTCCTGTAGCCAGTTCTGTATGGCATTACATCCTATGTTATTGTAGAGCGTTTGACTGTTGCGAAATGTGACCACTTCCTCCTCTGTCCCCTAATAAGGAGAAAACAATATGACTTATCCAGTGGAAAAATGACCCTGTGCACCAAAGATCTGAAAGCACATCCACCAATAGCCCGCCCTACGAAGCATAAGCTGTCTTATTATAGTCCTGAATGGCACATGAATAGATGTAGCACTCTGCTTTACCTCTGCCCTCAATTAATTCATATGAATCCAGCCACCATGTATTAAAATGGCCAGATGCTAGGATGGATTCAGTTGGGAGCAATGACATGCAGCAAAGTGATATGAATCACACCCCACACCCCCACTCCCAAAGCTGTGTAGCAGCACACACTCAAAGGGCCAGTGATACAATTTAGGGATAAAGCAAAACAAGACACAGCCACTTAAAGTATAAATGCACTGTCACAACTGACACGGATTTAATCAGAATGTGTTCGGAGTCGACTCATAATCTTAATTTCCCCTGAAAAACCTGCCAATGCAAATTCTGCTCTTAAATAGAAATCTTAATATCAGATTCAATCTAAGACCAGAAATGCAAATAGGTGGCTCTGTTTCACAAGTCAGGCCATGTTGAATATTCAAACAAAGATAATTATCTGTGGATTAGACCCATTTTGGCTTTGATGACTTCACTTGTCAACTGACTTTTCATTGAATTGCTCTAATCCTTTGTAAAAAACAAAAAAAAAACAAAACAAAAAAAAACCCTGTAGTTTGCTTGCTTGTGAAAGCAGGTAAGTTTCTTATTTAATAGACATTGTGTTGCTTCATTTCGGAGACTGGAGTAGCAATCGCTTTTATTCATTTCTTTATGGTTCATTTTGAAGTAGTTTAATGCTCCACAGTTTGCAATATTCAAACTGTTAAGAGGGGTTTAGACATGCTATGCATCAAATAGGTGCCAACAACTTTTCACACTCCATCTTGTACATTTAGTCCTCTTGAGAGGTGATATCTATAAGAGCAGCTAAATGCAAGGGTGGTGAGAAAGCAAGACCCCAGGCCATTCTTGGGAGCAGAATGATTGAACACACTGTGATGTTGGTCCCATAGCTCGCAGTGCTTTGGCCCGACTTTCTCCTCTGATGTGGGCTACTAAACATTACCTATTTCTCATTCTGCACAAGCCTGCGTCAGTCTCCCCGTACTTAGCCATTCATTATCAGCTCTCTGCAACTGAAACAAAAGCTGTGGCATTTCAAAGAATACCTGTACTTCAGTAGGACTGTAGAACCCCGTTTTTTTCCCCCCCTTTTGAAATGATTCCTATATCTACAAAAATCTTCATCACTGCATACATAAACACCCAGCCTAGAGCAAGAACGTGTTCGTAGAAAAAAAAATCAAAGGCCATTCAAGAAAGGAAATCATAGCACATCTATATTTAGCTTCTGTAGTCTTAATTGGCATGAAGAGTACAATCAGATAAGCCATTTGACTGTGACTCACATGCTGCTTCAGGAGAGGGAGAAATATCATTTACCAGCTTCTATCTCTTACCAAAGTTTTTTTTTTTTTTCTTTTGGTAAACCTGTGTTCATAATGATGTTTTTACTTAAAGTCTCTATCTGACCAGTAGCTCCTGTAATTGTGGTAGCCCACATTTGTTAGACACACACAAACTGTGTGGAGCTACTTCATCTACACTTTTTTTTTTTTGGATCACAGAAGGACTTAAGTCCAGGTTGTTGAGCGTTTTATTTCTTCCGCATTTACAGAGCCACCTACCTTTACTCTCCATGTCACTCCCATGTTGCCCCTATATTACTAACTGTGTAGTGCTGGTCCATCTGGGCTCTGTGAGGTCACTGCACACGCCACCTGCTCTGATCAGGTTTCGCCTTGGCTCCTGGTTGGCATCTCTGGGCACGCATGGAGAGGCAGATGTATAGATTTAGTGGTACACATGCCCTCAGATGCCCATAAACGTTAGCACACAAACACACTCACATGGTATGTTGGTACACACACATACACACACACTGAACATACACTGGGTTTCCTTGAAGATAATCGGTGCAATTTACAATTCATGTTTCCAGCTTTGTGTGCAATTTTGTGTTTAATGAGATTTATTGTATGCGGATCGCTAATTTAGGGAGGCAACTGCTCCTTGCATGCAGGTGGGCTTAATAGACTTAGAATGCGCACACACACACAAAAACGGATAGGGTTTGGAATATCCCATCGAGTGAGTTTCTTATTACAGAAATGTATAGTCAGAATTTAACTTATTTCCTGAGAATAATGTCCAAACAAGAAAATGTTCATATTTTAACAAGTACTATTTGTTTACAATCTAATGCAATAGTGAAGATTTGCAATAGCATATTTCATTAAAATGCAAAGAAAATTCCCAACTGGCAGTTAACTCCTGATGAATTCAGTACAGAAGTGAGCATAATGGATGATGAAAGGGAGACAATAGCATTTAGCACACAGAGAATTACTCCTGCTGAATTCCTGTCAGTGCTCCAACAGAAAAACCACTCTGTTTGAAATATCCACAAAGCTTTTGTTTTTACTTTACTGAGGGAGTGTTGCCTATACACCTCTTGTTTACACTGTATACATGGTTAATACTGCCACCTGTCCTTTTTTTATCGCCTCTGAATGGACAAAGAATTACTTTCCAAAAGGCGGAATTACCTTCTTTGATACTATACATTACATGACAAACAAAGGCGTCTTGTTTTTTTAGTTACAGTGGGGAAAGAACAGACCTGTTTCCAAGAAAGCTGGGGGGCTGTGTAGAACGTAAAATAAAAAAGGCAACAAAGAAACAAAACGATGCAAGGATTTCAGATCATTTAAACCCCATATTTACTGAAAATAATACTAAGAAAACTGATTGTTGAAAGAGACTTTGTTGTTTTTTGAACTAATATATATACTCTGAATTCATCACATCCACATCACCACTTCCACTGCTGCCTGACCTGGTGGAAGATCTCACAACTAATTAGGTTAATTGGGAACCGTCAGTAATATGATTAGGTGTACAAAGAGCATTGCAGTGAGGCTTGGGTCTTTAAGTAACACATTGTAATGTTTCTGTGTTGTTCTGTGTTCCACTATTCATTTTCACACCTGATGCTGTTGCACATGCCACCTTACTCATCCTGCTGAACCGTTGCACAGTATTGTTGCACTATTGCGTGATTATTGTTATTGTTTTGCTTTTTTTGTTACAATTTATTGTTTTGCAATTTTTTGTTACTATTTATGTATACTTTTATACCTTTAACTTAACCTTTTAAACATCTATAGAGCTGCAAACCAAATGTCGTTGCACTGCATAATATATATATGGCAGTGACAATAAAGATGTATTCTATTCTCAGAAGTAAAGAAGGGGAGGGGTTCATCACTCTGCACAACCAAAAAGTGCAAAGATTTTTGAACATTTTAAGTAAATATTTAATTAAAACATTTACACATTATAATATCATTATTATTATCCCCTAATTATAATACCATTACAGGATTTAGCGGGCAATATTTACCATTTTTAACAAATTTTTTATGGCTGTGATTTTTGGGCCCTCTGAGCAGTGTATTCAAAGTGGGCAAAGTTTTGTTTTGGAAGTCACTGCATGAACTCAAGAAAACTTCTGAAAATCATTGTTAGTGAACACAGTTCTTCACTGCATGCGCAAAGGCAAGTTAAAACTGTATCATGCAAACAAAAAAACCCAAAACATAAACAAGTACGAGAACACAATCATCGCACAGTGTTCGCAACAACCTCATTTAAAATGTACTCTGAGGAAGTACGAAACTATCCTGTGGTCTGATGATTCAAAAATAGACGTTCTTTGGTTTTTTTTTTTTTTTTTTTTGGACACTGCAT
>VUQS01006513.1:8124-20619 GCA_015108495.1 Heterochromis multidens
AGTTCTTGATCCAAAGAGAGAGAGAGAGGGGGGGGGGAAGTGTCGTCACTTACCCAGACTCACTTTCCTGAAGGGATAAACAGTTCAGCTGGACAGACTAGCGTCAAGTCCGCAGCAGCGACAGCGGTAAAACACCACACACACACACGCAGCTGTTAAAATAAAAGCCCAACTGCAGCGCTTTTAAGGGACGCGGTGTCAAACATGCGGCCTGGGGGTCAGAACCGGGCCGCCAGAGGCTCCCACTCGGCCTGCTGGATGCCTTTGCAAAGTGTGAAAACTCCAGTGAAGTCATTTACTACTCCAGCTTTTCAATAAAATGCATTGCTCCTTGTTTTCTGCTGACGTAAGCCTTACTACACAGGAGTGAATCTGTATGGAAAGTATTTCTAGACCTATATAAGTTGATGGAACCATAAAGAGACACCAGGGGTGGGGCATGTTCCCCATTTTTAGTGTTTTTAATGTTGCAGACAGCTGTTCCTGCACAGGTACGGGGGGATGGATGCTTCCTTTAGGTAGCGAGGGACTGGGAATTAGTGAATGCCTGTTTACCTGTTGTTTGAAGCCCAGATAGACCATTTTTACCATTTTTAGGATTTGTTCATGTGTTTAGACCCCATAGATGGGGGGTCTTGTCAACAGACTGGGCAAGTTAAGTTATTTTTTTTTATCACTCTTTGTTTAATCTCTGTTTGTCTCATGTGTTCATTTTTATTAGTAAATTTTCTCCAGGTTGCAGAGTGAGCCCAGATGCTATATATTTAGCAATCCTTGCCTAATTACAGGCTTTCCCATCCCCCTAATAAATGGTTCTGACCACCTACAGTTTGGAGTTGTCCATGTTTGCTGTGGTATTGACAGCTGGGCCTTTGTGGCTGTGCAGTGTTTATGGTGTGATTTTGATAAACTGACTTATTCACTTGCTGTGTTGCATTTGGGTCTGGGGGAAAGCCTGTGAAGTGTGGATCACTCATTAAAGGTTGGGTCGGAGGTCTAATAAGGAAATCTTATTACAGATTTTAATTAACTTAATTCTAAATAAAGAATTTTGTGTCTTTAAAGTATTTGTGTGGTTTGGTATTTTTTGGCTTTTGAACACTTGACCAGACCAGTGTTCAGAGTTAACAAAGGTGGTGGCCACAATAAGAAATCCAAGATTTATTATAATACTATCATATAGATGCAAAAACTCCACATGTGGCAGTTCTGTGCCTTTCCACTGTACGTAGACTAGGAAAACTGAGACATAGTGTTGAAGTTGCATTTATTTCTCTTAAGACATCTCAGGGAGTTCTTCAGTATCTTTTAAATGGGGTGGCACAGAGGGCTCCAGCAACCAGTTGAGGGGAGTCTTGTGGAAAATCAGTTTTTTTTTTTGTGTGGTTTTTTTTTAAAATCAGAAATAAAAAAAAACAAACAATAGCATATGAAAACTGGTTTGCAAATGGTTGTGCTGACATGACAACGGGGAAATCAAAATTCAAAGGGGTGGGCCTGGGCCACCCCAAGGCCACCCCAGGGCCACCCCAGGCCCACCGCATTAGCCTCACCTCTGGGCTTTAATGAGTGTAAATGAACCACTCATTAAATAAGAAACATGGTTTAAAAAGACATAATACTTTCTGTTGCAGTTTTGTAAGAAAGTGTGGTCAATTGTGTCTTTCAGCTTGGGTTTCAGGTTTAAAAATCTTGGCTAAGGCCCTGGTGAACATTTTCAGAAAATACTTTTTCACAATGAAAGACAGGGAAAATTTTTCCATCCATCCATCCATCCATTCTCTTCCGCTTATCCAATTCAGGGTCGCGGGGGGGGGGAGATTTTGATGAATGTTTTTTTTAAAGCACATTTAAAGAAGGATATTAATGGGTTAAAGATCAGAGTGGTGTCCACTAAATTTGTCGCCTAAATTTAAAAAGTAATTTTATGTAAATATCCAACATATTGAATAACAGTAGGCCTATTTACATTAAAGTTTCAAATACTTGTAGAGAAAACTGACAAAATCTTGTCAAAATCATCATCGTAATGGTTATTTATTTATTTATTTATTTATTTTTTTTACCATTAGATCTTTAAATAAAAACCTTAAACACCAATTTTGGCTGCTTTTTTAATGTTTTTCAAAACTGAGAACAAAAATAAAGCCAAAAATATCCAAGATTTCACCAAAAACAAAGAGATATGCATTTGTCATCTTATTTTTTTTTTTATAATTTTAATCTCTTGTCACAACTATTCCACAACTTTACAGACATCCACATTTATTTTATATTTCTCCTGATCAAATGTGTTGTGTTGAACCTTTTCCACAGAGTTCATATTTATCTCTCTAATTTCAAACAACCCCTAAATACAGTTTGGAAGTTTATTATTTTGTCCTTCATGTATCAGTTAAGATCAGCTACAGTTTTACAGTTTACTACGCTTCTGCCAGATGAACTGATTCAGCTTTCTGGGATTTTCTTACCTGGATTATTGAGCATGCATCAAGACAGTCACGGCTTTCTTCTGTAGCCTATAAACTGGATTAATTTCTTGGCATGTTCAAATGAGCATGGCCTTATTAGGACAATTGCTTATTGTTTTTGTACTAAAATAACTAAGGCACTATTGAACCAAATACACATTTATTAGAGGCCTAGTGTGACAAGATCAATAATTAATTTTAAATTATTAATTAAAAAAAAATCTGAAATTTGTATATCAGTCTGTGGCATCCTCAGCCCCCCTAAAGACCAGTTCTGCACCAAGGTGGGTTTACACCTTTTGTTAAAAACCTGCATGTCATTGTTTGTTGTTTGGAGGCAATTCAGAAAAAATTTGTACTTAACATGCAAAATTGTGTTTCTCTATGATACTTTGACCTTTGCTGGTCTGGTTTTACAGGCTTCAGGTTCTTATTTGAAAGTTAAGTTCTGTTTGTGTGGTCATACACAGCAGTCAGTATTTTACTGCACATTTAATGTCAAGGCCTCAAAAAAGGCTGGTGCAGACTGGAAGAGGTTCATTGACTTGCAGAAAGGTGTGTCTGTTTAAAAAGAAGTTATTACCGCCTCTGCTTGCTTCAAATTTGTCAGGGCCGCTTTGTGTGTCCACGTGCTTTTATTTTGACATCAGCACCGCTGCTTCCTGTCTCATTCAGTCCATCTTTATGGTCTTTATAATTAGCTCCCTTCTGCTGATGTGGATGTGACACAGTTGTGCGTCTGATCTGAGACACATCAGCCGTGTAAATATGCGCTTATTTAAAGATAAACATTAAGACTGATGCTTTTTTGTTCTCCAAATTTAATTTCTACTTACATCATGCTCTCTTCGTGTGACATTTGGCTTCCCGTGGAGCATTTTCTAAGCAACAGCAAAGCAACACATTAAATAGTGCCATAATTAATTACCACTAACCCGTGATCTCATTGTAAGTGTTGCGTATTGTGGGATTTCATATCTGCAGCACTTTATAAGCTTATTTTGAAAGTAGTTCATTTAAAGAACATTAACATTGATGTTATTGTAATAACATTATCAGGTTATGAAATAAAGATCCATAACAGCTGATAACTCCAGTGACATTTTATATAACAGATAGTAGCCTAAAAAAACCCCAAATTCTCCTGTTGTAAGTGAATTAGCCTATAGGCCTAGTTTTTGCATGAGTTGAAGGGTGGAGTTTATAAAAGAGCTTTAATCATGTTTAATGCAGCGATGGGAGGAAACACACACATACACCAGAAGCCCATTAGTGCCACCAAGTGGTTTTGTCTCTCTGATGAACTAGAAGGATCTTTGCTTAACAAAAACTGAGGAGGCTGCTGTGCGAAAGGAGAGTCTATTGTCCTCTGCGGGGATTATTCAGTCAAGTTTTGTTGGCCATACTAGTTTTAGGATTTCCTTAGTTTTATAGCTTCGTGGGTCTGTATTGGACTCTAAGATCCTTGGACGTGTACAAAAGAAGTTTGAAGTTTGAGGAGTGTCATCTCTGCGTTTCTGACATGCCCCTCAGCCGCTATGTTGCTGTTTTCATCTTGTTTTTCACAGGTGAGTTCATGAGACAAAACTAGCCTATACGAGACAGGAAAACAAAATAAATAACAATTGAAATTTTATTTAGTCAAAATGCCACGTGATTAAACTGGTGGAGGACGCACGTTTCCTTGATCAAAGGAAGATTACAGAAAGGAAAAGAAAGGATTAAAGGAAAAGTAAAGAATCAATAAAGTAAAACTACTCCTTAACAAGTTCTCAGTGCAAAAACTCTCGTGGTGTTAGATTAAAGTACATTACTGGATTATTATAGTGCATAATGTGTAAGCAGAACTTAGTTGGTTAAATTGAAACAAAGGCTGAAACTAATGATCAGTCTGCTGTTTCTGTTTGGCTATAGTAACTATCAAAACTCATATTTCCAGAGCATAAAAGGACATCTCTGATCAAAACAGGAAGCAGCAAGATCTCACATTTAAGAGGGAGAAACCATGCGATCTTAAAATAAAGAATAACTTTAACTTTAAGTAGTGGTAGTCTCATTTTCTTTCAATCAATCAATTATTCAACTAAGCCTATCTAAAGTAATCTAAAGTAACTACATCTGTCTGACAATATTCTCCTCTAAAATGTAGTTGCCTAGAAGTATAAAGAAACAGTCATTTAGTATCAGTATAAATTCCTAGATTTTTACTACAGTACTTACTTTCATGAGTGTTGGCTTTGCTGCAAGTCTTAACCAAAACAAATTAGCATGAATATGTAATATATTAGATTGCTGGCTACGGATCAAGTCACTCATCTTCCCTGCAGCTGGGAAATACCTCCTTTTTTGCAGTAATGGCACTGGTATTAGATGCAGATGTGCTGAATTTTTTAGGTGAATGGATGAGTACAAACAGAGCTTCATGCTCCTGTCAGGAATGAAAAGTGCCTCCACAACATCTCCCAACATGCAACTGGCCAAAATCCAGTTTTATGACTTTAAAAATGAGCTGAGCTGCATTCATCTTCAGGTGCTCCTCTCTGCTTGCTGACCAGGCAGTTTAATTACAGCTCGGCTCCAGTTAATTACTGAGGAGTCCCCCTCCGGGCCAAATGTGCTAAAGCCTTCATTTAATCCTGCAAGATAATGACGTGACCTGAGATCCCCCCTGCAGCACACATGAACTTCAGTGATGATCAGGAGTTATTGAAAGGATGCTGCTTGGTCTCTCAGCTTTGTCATTAGAGACAAATGAAATGTCAAACAAGCAGCAGCTTCTTTGTGGTCTGACTCATTTCTGCTGCATGGTCTCACTCTGTCTGCAGTGTGCATGTTTCTGCAGTAAAGTCTGCCTAATGTGTGTCAGTGTCTGGGTATTCTGCACCCCTTAGTCATTAGAAGAAGTGTTGAGATCATTTACTTGAGTAAAAGCACCAGTCAATCAAGCTTTTCTTTGTCATACATGAGAAAAAATGGATTATTTTTGGGTTTGAGAACAAGTTATAAGAGGACTATTTTCATACATTTCATCACAAAACTCAAACGAGTAACAAGAACGTTAGTTGATAAAAAAAAATTATTAGGTTATTTTAACCTATTAGGAAAAACAGCTCAAATCTATAGAGAAACACTGGTTCAATTTTATGCATGTAAAATCTGTTAAAACTGCACTTATTTTTCCAGCACTGTCTATAATTAAAAGTACATCATTTTAATCACCATATGCATAATAGTGCATGCCACTTGAAGTAATGTTCATCTCTATATTTGAACCCTGCAGTGCTTAGCCTGTTTATTTCCTGTGTGACTAATTCTCCATGAGGGGGAATATTAGCCTGGGGAAGTGTTACTTAGTGGAACATTGGGCTCATTATAAGGAAAAAAACAAGCAAACAAACACTGACGAGACGTTTAATCTGCTTGTCTTAGGAAAAATCTGGAGCATAGTAGGGAAATTAAATGTATCATTACTAATAAAATGCGTTAATGTGAACTTTATTTGCTTGAGACTAAGTATAACACTGAGATGAAGCAAAGGAAGCAGAGCAGGATGGGGGTGGGAGGTTGACAGACTGGAAAGTTTGGCACTCAGCTCTAAACATGGAGTCATTTTTGGGATTTCAAAACGGATAATGTGCCTGAGCCACAACTGCGGAGAAAGAAGAGTAACAGTGATTTATTGTGGTGAAGGTACAGTACAAGAACTGTTATAACATGGAAAATGATGAGTAAGAGGCACAATTGCCAAGTGAGTAATGAAAACATGCTGTTTGTCCTAATGTGTGGTGGAGTTAAAGTGAAAGTTTCATAACATAACAAAGGCCAGAAAACATCCAACTCATATCTACATGCATTACTTTAGGAAAGCAAAAGCCCCAAGAGTTTCCATTTCCTGACTGAAAATCCAGGTATGGACTGGAATGTTATTTGACTTGTGTTAAAGGAAGCCTGAAAGGAAGTTGTGGAAATGAGAGTGTGTGGTGAGAGTCATTTGCATGCCTGCCTGCCTGCCTCTGTATCACCTACAAAATATGTGCTTCAGTCATATTATTTACCCCGGCTGTGGCTCAGGAGGTAGAGTGGGTTGTCTACCAACAAAAGGATGGGGGTTCGATCCCTGGCTCCTCTAGTCCACAGATTGAAATATCCTTGGGCAAGTTGCCCCAATGTATCCATGTAAGTGTGTGAATGTTAGGTTAAAAGTGCTTAGGCATAGAAAAAGATGTGTGTGTGTGAATGATACTTGTTGTAAGAAAGCTAGAACAGTGCTATATAAGTATCAGTCCATCTACCATAAAAATATGTGACATGTCTGGTTGTTTCTTTTTTTTAGCTGGCTCGGGGACGACAGTATATGAAAATGAATTTGCAGAGGAAGATACAACTCCTCAACTGGACTACACAAGTGCGTATGGACAACAGACACTCGCTGGGGCTGTGTCATATATCAAAACACATATGGTGGTAGCTAACACATCTGGTATCAAGGATAAGCACCTTTGTAATAAAGTCTCTGTTAGTTTTTAGATTTGCGCTCAAAGGCTATTCTAAGAAACCAGATGATGAAGAGGCTATACTGTAGATATTTATAGGCAATTCTACTTTATCTATCAATTGAAGTTGTCTCTCACTTGTTTGGACCCTGGCCTATGCGACTCAGATAAAAACATTTTTTTTTTCTTTTTTCTGCAGGAATCAGTGCTTTTAAAGCCATTTAAAAAAAATCTTGTGTTTTTTTTTTTGCTGGCTTAATGCTGCTACATGGAAATAGTGTGGGCTCATTAAATACAAGATTTAGTATCACATGCCACCAATCCCAGGTGGAAACACTGGTACAAATGTATTTCTATAGGACAATGAATGTGAAAAAGAAAGTGCACCCTCTTTCAATTCTAAGGCTTTAAATCAGGACATACTAAAACATTATCTAGTCTTTACCAGGTCTTAAAATTATTTAAATGCAGAATCAGTGTGTGAAAACCTAAGTACACCTCACGATTCAGTAACTTGTAGAACTGTCTTTAGCAGCAATAACTTGAACTTGACTCAGTGACTGCAAGATGTGGCTACAAAACAAGCCCAAATCATCACCCCTCTACCACTGTGCTTGACAGTTGGTATGAGGTGTTTGTGCTGATATGCTGTGTTTGGTTTTCAGCAAACACGGTGCTGTGCATTATGGCCAAACATCTCCACTTTGGCCTCGTCTGTCCAAAGGACATTGTTCCAGAAGTCTTGTGGTTCATTCAGATGCAGCTTTGCAAACCTAAGCCATGCTGCCATGTTCTTTTTAGAGAGAAGAGGCTTTCTCCTGGCAACCCTTCCAAACAAGCCATACTTGTTCAGTCTTTTCCTAATTGTACTCGCATGAACTTTAACATTTAACACGCTAACTGAGGCCTGTAGAGTCTGAGATGTAGCTCTTGGGTTTTTTTGCAATTTCTCTGGGTGAATTTGCTGGTACCTTCACTCCTGTGAAAACTGGCAACTGCGCTGAATGTTTTCCACTTGTGAATAATCTTTCTCAGTGTGGAATGATGGACTTTTCCTGATGTCTTTCCTCCATGGCATTGTGTGAACACACATCTGAATGCTTCAGACCTGCAAAATGCCAAAACTTCTGCTTTTATAGAGGTGCTCACACTTGCTGATGATCAGTTAATCAAGTGCATGCAGTCACCGTGTACTTAGTTTTTCACAGGACTGCTTCTGCATTTTGTCTAAGGTCGTGGTAAATGATAACAAGCAATATGCCATTTTTTGTTGTTCATCTGAGGTTATATTTACCTAATTTTAGAACCTAAGTACCACATGATTTTTTTTGTTATGTCCTGATACGTAAAACATTAGAATTGAAAGAGGGTGCACTCTCTTTTTCACATGACTGCATATTTTTTTTGTGTGATGCTTTTCGTGTGGTTTCTTGCTTGTTTTAAGTCTGAATCTTTGAGCTCTATAATAAACACTGATTGACTGACATAGGCAAACACAATCTGACTACAGTAACAGGACACAAACAGTTGTGCTTTTCATGTGAGTGAACACTGAGCACTTACTCAGAGTCTAAAGGAATCACACAGATTTTATTTTGGCTGCTCTTTAAAAACAGACCCTTACTGGTGCCATCCTCTGGGTCTAACCAATGGTGAGGTGACCTGCCACTCCCCTCGAGGTAGAGCCTACAGGAGCACGTTGGGAACCCGCTGCCAGATGAGCTGCGATCGAGGGTACAAGCTGCTAGGAAGACACACCATTATGTGCCTCGCTAACCGCCGCTGGTCTGGGACTGCTTACTGCCGCAGTATGTGGAGATTATATGTTATTGTGCGATCAGTTTGGTGATACTCTTTGTTTTTCTGATCAAAAAATCTGTCAAGAAGATCAGCAAGTATGGTGAGCATATCCAAAGCCTGTTATTGTAAATCTTCATTACGGCACAAGAATGATAAAACACATGAGTTCACATATTCCTTCATTACCATGAGCACTGGAGTTGTTAATTTTATTCACTGGCACCACATGCAAGTGTTAATCCACTGCTGAAAATAGTCCCCAATGACACTTTCTCTGCTCTTTGAGAGTAACAGCTGCTTAAAGCTGCAGTTCCCAGTTTTAGCTTTGTTTTTTAAAGAACTGAGTTAGTTTATGTCCTGTTTTTAGATATTTTTTACAGTAGAAGCACATACTGTAGATTTGTCACACTGTTAGAGTTGTTGATAATAAAAATAGAAAATATCACCAGCCTTACCTTTTTTTATTCTTGGACTTTCCTAGGGTGGCTTTGCATGATTCACAGTTCAAAATAATAATTTTCTTTGTCTTGTACTAAACCTTGGTGCAGGCCCTCGCATCACCCTTTGTCTTAAACAGACTGTTTTAACTGGTTTCCCTTTAAGTCAGCTTTCTTCTGATTGGCTGCCCCTCGCATACAGAAGGTTTGGTGGACGCCCCATCTGTGCTTACAGTGGGAGCTGTGAGGCTGAGATGACCATTATTAAGGATATCTGCTATCACTGATGTCATATAGACCCAAGAGTAGAAAAAAAGGGTTTAGAGCAGTCTGACCTCATTGTTTGGAATTTTGGCCATGTTTAATATGAACAGCCACCATTGTAACAGCATACTATATATGAGAGAAAATAATCATGGCTGTGTGGGATTGTTTCCTCCTCTTTAATACTGTGTAATGATTCAACCCTTCACTTAACATACTCTGTGTGTCCATCAGAGATGCGTTGCCACGTGCTGCCCCTCATTTACCATGGCAGGTACACCTGCACCCAGGGCTTTGTGGTGGACTCCAGGTGTGACTTTATCTGTGACCTCGGCTATCGCATTGAAGGGGAACACTCACGCATCTGCCAGCATGGGGGGTCATGGAGCGGAGTACAGCCAATGTGTTCAGGTACACAGCACAGTCTTAATGTGCAAATCCAAGTGAAGCTGGCCAGATGTTTGGAAATTCTGTCAACTATAGTTTTAACTTACTGCCATAACACAGACTTTAAATCAGGCCATCTGCACTGGTGCGTGATCCATCATTCATTCACCGGATTGGCTCCTTATACAGTCTCAGAAAAACAAGCATATTTCCTGCTCCTCTGTTCTCTGGACTGAATCCAAACTGTGGCTTGTTGCTTTCTGAATTAAATTCTGCTTTTTATAGCTGTAGCAGCTGGGCCATGCTGAAAACATGTTAATATTAAAGTCAGTTTCTTTCCTCTAATGTCTGCATTATTCCAGATACTGATCCTCCAAAAATAAAGTGTCCTCCATCTAGACTCAAGGTTGCTGAGCCTGGAAAGCTTACTGCCAGCGTGACCTGGGACCCCCCGACTGCCACCGACACTGCTGACAAGACACTTGAGTATGCCACTAACGTCCTTTACTTCCCTTTTCTGTTCATTCTAAAATGGATTTGAACATTTTGTTAGCTACTTTGTCTCTCTGCAGTGTGATATTAGTGGGCCCGGAGCCAGGCACTGACTTTAAAGAGGGAGTTCACATTATCCGATATAAAGTGTACGATCAAGCCAGGAACAGAGCTGCCTGCAAGTTTATAGTTCGTGTTGAGGGTAAGCTGCCAAACCTGATTTGTTTGGGTTGCACACTAACTTGAAGTCAGTATCACAGCTTACAGGAGGACAGAGTGGATTTTTTGTTATTATTGTTTTATTTTATTTATATTATTGTGTTTTCCATCCAGTGAGAAGATGTCCAGAACTCTTTCCACCTGTGCATGGTTACCTCAGCTGCTCCTCCGATGGGAATAACTATGGTGCAACATGTGAATACCACTGCGAAGGAGGATTTGAACGGAGGGGGGTGTCAAGTCGCGTCTGCCAATTCAACCGAAGCTGGGGAGGAGATCGTGCCGAGTGCATTTGTGAGTACTGAGTCTACAAATCAGCGACTTTAAGATAAGCATATAACAGTGGCAAAGGTACCAGATCGACACAAAAAAAAAATCTGCATTTACAGGAAACTGAAGTACAGAAGGTAAAAAGTAAAAATAGTTGGCCTTTTATGAATGATATACTAGCACATCTAAAAAAATTTGATAATTAAACTGTTATATTTTTTGTAATTTAATTCAACAAAAAACAAAACTTTCATATGTTGTGCAATATTTCAAGTCTTTTTTTGTTTTAATTTTGATGACTATCAGAAATTCAGCATCTCAAATTCTTAGAATATTTTCTACAACCAATCAAGAAGGATTTACAATACAGCAAAGTTTAAATTCTAAAAAGCACTGTATTCATTTATACAGTCAGTACTCGGTTGGGGCCCCTTTACCATGAATTACTGCATCAGCTTGTGGCACCGCTGAGGTGTTTTGAACCCCATGTTGCTCTGATGGTTGGTTCAGTTGATTCTCATTTTCCTCTTGACAATACTCCGAAGATACTCTGTGGGATTCAGGACAGGTGAGTTGGCTGGCTACTCAAGCGCAGTAATAACATGGTAAGCAAACCATCAGATAGTAGTTTTGGCAGTGTGGACAGGTGATGAGTCCTGCTGGAAAAAGAAATCAGGATCTCCATGAAAGCAGTGAAGTGTTCTAAAATCTCCTGGTAGATGGCTGCATTGACTTTGGACACAGTGGGGCAACCACCACCAACACCAGCAGATGACATGGCACCCCAAAGCATCACAGACTACAGAAACTTCACTCTGGACTTCACGCACCTTAGATTCTGTGCCTCTCCAGTCTCCCTCCAGACCCTAGGACGTTGATTTACGAATGAAATGCAAAACTTATTTTCATCTGAAGAGAGGACTTAGGACCACTGAACAACAGTCCAGTTCTTTTACTCCTTAACCTGGGTAAGATGCTTCTGAGGTTGTTGCTGGTTCAGGGGTAGCCTGATCAGAAACAGAATCTGAATACTTTATTAATCCCAGAGGAAATGATGTGGTTACAGTTGCTCCAGGACAGTAAGAACAGTAAGAACAGTAATTAACAAGTTAAAATACCAATATTAAATAATACAATATATTACAAAATTACAAAATATTACAAATAGCTCTAATAATACAAATAACTCTAATATATAAATATCCCAATATATTACACAAATTGAATATAGATAGTTGAATTGAGGTGCCTTGATTATATTAATGGTGTACAGTTGTTGCAGTGTATACTTGTGCTTTAGATGGAGGAGTTGTACAGGGAGAGCCACAGGCAGGAATGATTTCCTGTGTCGTTCAGTGGTGCATTTGGGTAATCTCAGTCTCTCACTGAACGTGCTCCTGTGACTGGACAGCATGTCATGGAGTGGGTGGGAGGTATTGTCCAACATTGTCCTTAACTTGGACAACATCCGCCTCTCCGACACCACCTTTAGAGAGTCCAGCTCCATCCCCACAACGTTACTGGCCTTGCGGATCAGTTTATTGAGTCTGTTGGCATCTGCTACCCTCAGCCTGCTGCCCCAGCATGCAACAGCATGGAGGATGGCACTGACCACAACAGACTCATAGAAAATCCTGAGCATTGTCTGACATGTTAAATGAC
>VUQS01006517.1:9405-28614 GCA_015108495.1 Heterochromis multidens
TCCCTCCCTGCCTGTCAGCTTGGATGTTTTCGTGCTATGCATGTAATGTAATAGCAATGATAATACTAATAATAAAGAATAAATAAACACATGAACAAGATGAGCCTATAGAGAATTTATAGAGCTCATCTTGGAAGAGCAAATGTGTTTGGTACAGCGTTGCATTCAGATCGTAATTCTGATTGCAAAAACTACCAAACAAGACAGGCATAAAAAAAAAAAAAAAAAAAAAAAAAAATTTATTAAAAAAAAAAAAAAAAAAAAAAAAAAAGAATTTTCATGAAAAACGTCTGTGTGACAAATTACAATTGCATTAAATAATTCTTGTGATTACAGTCATTACCTGCAGTCTAACCCATCTCTCTTTATACTGTACAATGTACTATATTGGCAGCTGAACAAAATAAACCACCATGTTAACATTTAACGTAGATTCTCCTTGTTATTGTTATAGGTATTTTGAACCTCATTTATTTCTGTTGCTGTACTGCTCATTGCTCATTGATTGCAGAATAGTGGCTTTCCTTCATTGGTTATGCACTGTAAGGTTTACCTCTGAATGGATTTGCAGGAAAGCCACGCTGTCATTTTCAGAGGTAATGTGGCTTAATGCAGTCTCCAATCATTTTGACCACCCCTGAATGTGCTCAATGTGGCTTGACTGCTCCCACCAAGCTTTCACAGCTTTAGGCAGCGATTTGAAGATTTGATCTCCTGTGGGTTTCTTGTACCCTAGGCTCTTGACAAGCTGAGCGTCTCAACGTGTAGCTCTGGGAACTAAGTGAAAAAATGCTTAAAAATGAAAGGACAATATCCATTCCAATGTTGGCAGAGAGGCTCTTTTTTTTTTTTTTTTTACCCCTTTATATCTATTCACAGCTGTGGTAGCTACGTCATGGAGTTATATTGACAAAAATAACAATTTTTGCAGACTAATAATTTTCACAAATGTGTGTGCGCTTTTAACAACCACTCAGTAACTTAGAGCTCAGTTCAATTTGTTTTCCCACCTGTACCCTCACACCACCCAGTTAAGGGGAATTATATGATATTAGTAATATTACAAATGTAGCTCAATATTCATCGACCGGAATGCCATGTCCCCCCTTCCCTAAAAATGAGATGGATTGTAGTTATTGCTGTTATTGATTTTAATAACCAGGCTGTTAGGGCCAATGCAGAGCCTTGCTCTTTCTCAGCTATGTCTTGTCCTATGTGAGGACTGTGCTATTCTTTCATCTGGATAACAAAGAATCTATAAACTAATTTAGCTACAGGTTTAGCATGATTAGTTTTCCTCACTCTTGCAGTGTTACCTTTTTATCTTCAAACCCTCTCTGAAGCTGTCAGTTTTATACTTTGTAACCCCTTTTTTGTAACGTCTCTCCCATTCAAATATAAATATATTTCATAGCAAAGTATTATTTGTTGTAACAGACCATTATTTTGTTAATAGTAGTATAGTATTCATATTCACTGTAACTGTTACAAATCGTGGCTTTAGCAAGATTTGCTTTGTTAGTTGGATCAGCCATCCTGACAACACTATTGATCCATTAGACCAGATATAGCAAGACAGACTACTCCTGCATCATCTTGGGTCATCATTACATTGCCAAAGGTTTTATGTTACGCTGTGTCGCTGACCCTTTTACTGTGTTGGGACCACAGGTTCTGTGATATGTAATTTTTACACATGTACTGGCTTTGAGGTGGGATCACAAAGGTCTATGAGCATCATGAAGGCTTGCAGGTTCCAGTCAGACTGCATTTAAATTTCATGCAGTGCAACCTTTTTAATGAGTCTGATTGTTACAGAAATACAATATTCAGTATTTGAGTGTCGTGGTTTAATACATTAGTTCACAGAATTTAATAGTAAGATCTACTACTTGTTGAAGGACTCTTTATGACACAATAGCTGCCACCATGATATAATAATGCAAGTCATTCTTTGGTTTCTGAAATGATGCTGCTGGCAAAATGACGGATTTGCTTTAACTTGTTTTTACTTCACTTAAAACACCATGTGCAGTCAGCACTACAAAGTATGATAGTCTACAGTAGATTGTTTTGGTGGAGAGCAGCAGATTCTGTCCTGATCGATTCCCTGTTGACCTTTGATTTCTTTCTCTCAGTCGTTGCTCTGACTCATTTTCTATGAAGTCTTAGTAAGTTTTTCAAAGCCATCCTCTTAAAAACAAAATTCGTTTCCCCGTTTTAACACTAATGCTTTTTCTCAGTGCTGCCACTCACTTGCACTGTGAACAGAACTCTAGCTTTAATCACACACACACACACACACACACACACACACCCACACACACACACACACACCCACACACACACACACACACACACACACACACACACACACACACACACCCACACACACACACAAAGACATACACGGTCCTTGCTGTGCTCTAACTTTCATCCACACACTGGTTCACGCACTCAAACATATGAGAGCTGTACTCAACCTGTCAGCTGCACAGTGTGCTATTGCGGTGCTCTCTGTGAATCGTCACTCACAGCATGACCAAATGTAATCTAATGATACGCCACATCGACATGGAGCACACAATATTACATCTTCTCAAGTCCCTTTGATTAGCAAAAATGAGTCTCTCCCACTCTTGTCGATTTAATTTTCAGCCACATTAAACTGTGAATATCATTCTATTGAGTCTAATCCTCGGAGGAGAATTTTTGCATGTAAGTTACATAACACTCGCACAGAGGGCAAACACAATCATCCCTTTTTTACACAAATCTCCCAGAAACAGCAGTGTCATATCACATGCGACACTATATGTCCTTATGAGAAAGCTCTCAAGGTACGGGGATAGATGTACTGAACATTGCTAGTCCTCAGGCTGACTCAGTGCAGAGTCACTAATGTATCCGCTCTTTTGAACCCTGGAGGCGGTCGCCATGGTGAACTGCTCTCTGACCCATCCTACGGCAATGTGTGCTGTCACAGATACACAGCGGAGGCAGCACGGGGTCCATAATGTCTGCCTTTGAAGTAGTTATGGTTACTTCCTGCTTTGGTTGGTATTCAGTGCCTTTAAGGCCTCTCTGAGGACGGTGTGTGGGTTTCATGGTCTTTGCCTTCACATTGAGGTACAGCTAAAACCTGCAGGGAGAACTGCTGTTTTGGAAGTTGGGGTAAAAGAGAACAAAACAGTCTGTCCTTACCTCTGCTCTACAGAGTGTGGAGACACACAATTCCCATCCACATACTCTGTGTGTGTATGTGTGTGTGTGTACCTGGCCCTCTTGTCTGGCTTCTTGCCCTCCATCCTCCTGCCCACTGCTTCAACTTCCTGTGCCCTTAGTTGGGTCTCCTTTAGTGTATCAAAGAATGTTTTGTTGGAAATCTGATCACACGGTTAGTGGATCTGTAAATTTTTTCACATGCCTGATAGATCTTAATGGAGGGGGAGGAAAGTTACCACTTCTTAAACGACCCCTGTAGCTATGTGTGCTCTGTGAGATCAGGATTACTCTAACACTACCAGTTTCTCTTGTTGTTATTTTCATTGCATTTGACCTTGACTCAAGGTCAAACACATACCATTTTATTTAGAAAACAGCATGCAACCTTGTAGGGGAAACTGTCTGCATGTGTCATCAGAGAAAGTTATGCAAAAAGATTGTACTATATGAGGTAACCTTTTGCTTGCCAACTGTCTGGGCTTGTAAATGTCAAGTATACAGTGTCTAAACTTTTGTGAATGTTTGCTGTGAGACAAAGAAAATGGTATTACAGTATAGAAGCTCCAATTTAAAATTGTGTTTAAAATGTGTTGTGTTTAAGGATGGCCACAGGGAGCTGGGCATGAGCACACATCTAGACTGTGAGGTTAATCGATGTGAGCAACCTCTGATTTTACTGCAAACCTCTCTCTTAAAATACTGCAAATAACCATGGAGAGTGCAGTCTTGATGATACAAGATTATACATGTGGAGTGCAATAATAGACCACAATTTCACACTGTTCAGTTATATGTTTGCCCGCTTAGTCACAGTGATGCATCACTTAACTGATTGGGCAACATTAAGGCCAATCACCTTATTTTAAGCAACACTTGGGCTCCTGACTATAAGCTTCTTACACATGAATGTACATTATATTGAAAAATAACATTTTCCCACAGAGTTTGAGGAAGATATAGTTTATTACATAGCATACTCCAAACATGATTGCTGATGTTGATTATGATTATGGGAATCAAATACCCCATCATTCACTGAGCAGCCTTAATCCTCAATCAGCAGGCATAACTGAATAAATTACATATTGACTTGGCACTTATGTTTGTATTATTATTTGCTGATTATTATACAATATTATTTTCTTAAATTCTAAGACACTAAAAGCTAAAACAGGGATAATTTGATGCTACAGTTTTCTCTCCATGTCTAATAGTAAAGGCTGCATTCATTGTGACAAACCCACCTAATTACCCAATCAGACTTTGAATTTCCCCTCCATTTTTAGTGTCTCTCAACTCACTGTTTTGATTTTTCCAGTCCATAAATCTCTGATAAACCAACGGGCAAACTATGGTGCTGAAAAAAGAGGCCAATGTTGAAAAAAAAAAGAAAAAAAAGAAAAAAACCTGTTCCTCTAATGGCCACTTGAGCTGGGCTCCAGAAAGGAGTCAATCCCCCATATACTCCCATGTGAAAATGCCCCGCTTCAGCTGTAAAAATAATTCATTTATAGCCTAGTCAAAACACAACAAAACAAAACAAAAAACACACCTTTGCACTCAATTTCAGTTCAGTTCAATTAAATTTTATTTATATAGTTCCAAATCAAAACAACAGTTGCCTCAAGGCACTTCATATTGTAAGGTAAAGACCCTACAATAATACAGAGAACACCACAACAATCAGACGACCCCCTATGAGCAAGCACTTGGCGACAGTGGGAAGGAAAAACTCCTGTTTAACAGGAAGAAACCGCTAGCAGAACCAGGCTCAGGGAGGGGCAGCCATCTGCCGTGATCGGTTAGGGATGAGGGGAGGGAGACAGGACAAAAGACACACTGTGGAAGAGAGCCAGAGATTAATAATAACTGATGATTAAATGCAAAGTGATGTGTAAACACATAGAGAGCAAAAAGAGTTGAGTGAAGAAAAAACATTCAGTTCATCATGGGAAGTCCCCAGCAGCCTAGGCCTATTGCAGCCTAACTAAGGGAGGGCTCAGGGTCACCTGATCCAGCCCTAACTATAAGCTTTATCACAAAGGAAAGTTTTAAGCCCAATTTTAAAAGTAGAGAGCTCTCATAGTTCCAATTTCATAACAATTGTACAGGGGTCAGTGTTTCATCATTTGGACAGTATTCAACTTATAAATAGTCAGCTATGAGGCACAGTTCATATAAAAAGTCTGTGTTCCAGTTTTTGTGGATGAAATTATAATATTTTCTCAGTCTTTTAGCATGTAGCACTAATTCGCAAGTATTTGTGACTGTTCCTTGTACCTAGTTTACGTATGCAGCTTGCTAGCATTAGCTGACAACTTAACACTCCAACATCTGGTCACCTGGTCATACTAGCTATGTGTGGTAAACCTGCTGTACACTACTTGTCCAGGACTATATGGGATACAGGTAAAAGCAGTCAGTAGAAGGTGACATTTAATAGCTGATATTTTTCTCATAAGTTAGAGGAGAGCAAAACAAAGTTAAAAAAGAAAAGAAAAGAGTAAATATCAGACTTATTTTGGTTATCTTGGTGGAAAACATGGCTACTTATGACTGCTAATGTTGCTGTGGGTCTGCTGGGTGTGTAAAAATACACTACTCTCTAGCATATTTACCATAACAACTTATAACAACTTATCAGTTAGTAGGTGATAATGTATTAGGTTTATTGTGAAGGTCTTCTGGCCTCAAGTGACCAAACTTTGCATTTTATCTATTCTGGTATCTCCACAAAGATGTATAGGCAGCTAAGAACACATTCTTCTTGCTTTATTTTTGTGATCAAGAGGTTAATGGGGCTATAAGAATGCTATATAATCTGCTGGATCAGTAACTGTAAAGTGATCACACACAGTGTTCACCATTAGAGCACCTGCAGCCCAGACCAAAAGCTTTGCACAATCATGACCCACATAAACACACTGAGACAGTGAGCTCAAATCAGCACTTTGAGCCACTACACAATCACTTGTCCAGAGTTGGAAAAGTGTGTTATTGACCTGAGAGTTGGTTCCAAAACTCATAATTTATGTTAACTGTTCTGAGGAAGCAGCTCTGCTGACCAGCTCAACTGATGGTGACAGATAGTGGTTCGAGCCAGACTTCGACGTTTGGATCCTATTCAAGGCCTTGAGGTCCTGACTCTGGAGGTAACTTAACCAGAGCTTCAGGCCTCAGGTTTGCCATGACCCAGTTCTGTCTTCCTGTTGTTTTGACAGTGTTGGCTGAGAGGAGGCGCTCTGTCGAGGAGATGAACATTGGACATGAGAGACTGGGTGAGGAAAAAAGAGATTTAATTGGACTGGAGAGTAGAATTTTAATTAGGGCGCTACATCTGCATTTATACCCCCAACAAACCTCTTTCAAACAAGGTAAAGATTTAAAATAACACTAAGGAATCATTACCTCTTTTGGAGGCAGTAGGTGGCCGAAACAGTCACTGTATTATTTTTCCTTTCAGCTCCACAAGTTGACAACTACATCTGTTTTGTGTTAGTAAATGAGGATAACAGTTTCCTCCCCTGAAAAATGTCAGGGAGCCAGTGTCCATGTCCAATGCACTCTAAAGAAATAAAACTTGAAGAACTTTTTCAACTTGTGTATTAAGTATTTAGACTTTTCACATCCAAACCAGTTTAGCGTGGGAAGACAAAAAAACAAAAAAGGCAGTTATGCTGGAAGAGCATTTAATGGAGATAATTAGTAGTACTGGTTCCTCTTTGATTTAGAGGGCTATATATAATTATTTCTGAATAGTGAAAGCAGCTCTAGGAGTGGATAACAAAACATTTTTACAGCAGACATAAACAATAAGAATAATAATAATGTTTGTAAGACAGGAATTTTGCAGCTTTTTGTTCTTCGCCTACTTCTTGGCTGGTTCATGACTTGGAACAAGTTATCAGAACACAAATATAATGGATATATATATGGATATATATATAGGAGGAGAGCTGGACAGGGCCATAGAAGGTCCTTAAACCATCAGGAGGACTGGTATCTGGTCCCTTGTGCAAGGAGAGACAGGATGAGCACTGTCAGAATCCTACAAAATGGCCTCCAATCAGAAACAGATTTCATGAGGGTGGCCTGAGGGCCTGATATCCTCTAGTGGGCCCTGTGCTGACTGCCTGGCACCATGGAGCCTGATTTGGCATTTGCCATAGAATACCAGAATTGGCAGGTCCACCACTGGTGGTCTGTGGTTTTCACAGATGAGAGCAGGTTTATACTGAGCACATGTGACAGATGTGAAAGGGTCTGGAAAACCCATGGAGAACGTTATGCTGCCTGTAACATTGTTCAGAATGACCGGCTTGGTGGTGGGTCAGTGATGGTCTGGGGAGGCATATCCATGGAGGGACGCACAGACCTCTACAGTCTAGGCAACAGCACCCTGACTGCCATTAGGTATTGGGATGAAATCCTTGGACACATTGTCAGACCGTACGCTGGTGTAGTGGGTCCCGGGTTTCTCCTGGTGCACAACGATGTCCGGCCTCATGTGGTGAGAGTATGCAGGCAGTTCCTGGAGGATGAAGGAATTGATACCATTGACTGGCCCCCACGCTTGCCTGATGTAAATCCAATAGAGGCCTCTAGGACATGGTTCGGCCCATCCGACACCACCAGGTCGCACCTCAGACTGTCCAGGAGCTCAGTGATGCTGAGTGATCCAGTATATCTATATATCAGCAAGCTAGCAAATGCACACCTTTTGTTTTGCAGCACTTACTCACAGCTCACAAGACTACTCGCTACTAAAAACTGTGTCAGTTTACTTTTCTGTCAGAAAAGAATGAAGGTTAATGAGCAATGCACTGAACAAGTTTTGGAGGAAAAATATAAACATATTAAAATGGTGAATAAGTTTGCAAACTACTAGAAACTGTTTTCTGCTCTTTAGAGTTCAGTTAGGACAACTATAGTCAAAAGAAGATTATTTACACCTACATATATGGTGGTATGGCTCTGTTCTGGGACCTGCCCTTCCACACATAGACAGGGAAAGCAAGAAGCAGGGGAAGAGAAGCAGCAGGACCCTAGCACAGACCAGAGCAGCTAACAGTGACACCAGATATGACATTGATTAAGTCAGAAACAGCATGAAAGGAGTTGCTGGAGTGTATGTGGGTTGCAAAGTGGCTTTTGTTTGAACTGTGGGCAGGGGCCAAAGCAGCTTAATTTTTATTTAAAAAGAAAAAATATAGCAAAGCCTGGTTATATAGGTTGTTTCACTGTCTGACTACATGTATGTCATCATAAAACAAGAACAATAGGAAAAAATGCTGCTTGCAACCAAAAGATGAAACATGTAAATGCTTCACTCCGATAAGCATTTAAAAGTAATAATAACAGTGGAGTGTCTTGATGCATGCTCAATAATCCAGGTAAGGAAATCCCAGAAAGCTGAATCTGTTCATCTGGACGTAACGTTTTCAGTGGGAGAAACATTTCGTCACTATCCAAGGGACTTCAGTCTGAAAACGCTACGTCCAGATGAACAGATTCAGCTTTCTGGAATAACAGTGGAGGTTTATAATCCTTTCTAAACAAATGAACTCCTCTGAATGATGAATATAGGAGAAGAGAATATGTAAGTTGCAAACTGAACACCTGGTTTATTTGTGTGGCCCAGACAGTATGTGAGCAAAAGGCAACTGGTCAGCTCCTGTATTTTCCCCGTAGGGCAGTGGGTCTGGATCTCCGCTTCATTTGCATGATAAGGGAGAAATGCATGAAATTGTTGCTGTGACAACGCAGAGGAGACATATGGCTCTTTCAGAGAATCCTCAGGGTGTCAGAAAAGGTGGAAGCTCTCGCTGAGTGTTTTGTGCAAGGTGGGGAGAATGAGAGAAATCTTTTGGTCTTTTTATGCTATCAAGCTTCCTGATGCACACTGCAAATGTTTTTGTGTGTGCCAACAGCCCCACCCATCCACCTGCCACCACCACCTCCTCAACTGATCTTTCCTGGCAAACAGCCACTCAGCGAATTATGACCAAGGATGCTACACTCTGAAAAACAGAAAAAAGAAGAAGAAGAGAAGAAGAATGAGTGATTTGTGTGGGAGGGAAAGTTGCCCACACTTCATTTGTGAAAGATTTCTGAAATGAATGAGGTGCTTGTTATTTCCTGCATTTGGACACAAAACAATAACTTTCCTATATATTTAAAATATCACTCTCATGCTATTTCGCCTTGAAAAAACCGTTATCATAAAAGTGCTTATTTTACACATGCATGCGGCTGATGTTTTTCAAAAGCCACTGAGGGCATAAACAATACAGTGCCTGTGTTTGTGAGCAGGAACACGTGCCGCCCTCAGACTAGAGAGCAGCTGGCAGCACCATCAAACATTCATGAGTGTGATGGAAACACTGTGAAGGACAGTGTGGAGCCAGGGATACAGCGAGTGTGAGCGCTCAAAGGTTAATGGGACTTATCTACATTACCTCTGGGGTGCTGTTGTTTTTGCGGGCCATTGTTTTTTTGTGTGTGTGAGAGGTGGGTTGAGGTGAGCAGAAATCGAGTTCCTGTCACCAGTGATGCCTCTTTTCTGTCTAGTCTGCAGCAGCTGTTCAGTTCAATATAGCTGAGAGATACCGGTCTCCTTACAGTGCTGGTAGCGTGTTTTTTTTTTATACTTTAGTCAGAGTGTCTGTTGATGGAGAAAAAAAAAATCAAACCTCAAATAACGAGCACCCGCATATTCTCCTCATTACCACATGCATGTGAATGAGTGGTTGAGCGGTTTCCACGGTGACTGAAAAAAACAACTTGCAAATTGCTCTAGCTTACCTGCAGCTCTGCTCAGGATCGGTTCCAACATGAGGGCAGACAGGTGAACATGGTGGGCTTCAGGAATCTCAGCAGACTGGCAGATGACCTGACTTGACATCAGCCAAACAGAAAACAGTGAATTCTTTCAGAAGCCGTGATTGGCAGGGAAGAAGAAAATAAAAGCTGTTCTCTCGCCTCTTCAAATTGCCAGAGTCTTATAAATTATTTTCATAGTTTGATCAAGGTTGCGCATAACAAGCAGAGATGAACCTGAGCTGGCAAGGAAGGCAACGCTGACTTTTTTTTTGTCAAGGAAAGACTTGGCGGGAGGAAAAAAAGATGTTTTTGAGCCTTTTAATTTTTGAGTGTTATCATCTCGATATTGCAGTTAGGGAAATTGAATGACAATCTTCCTGTAGTATCAGAATACATTTGAAGTTCCCACAAAAACACAGAAGAAAGTAGGTTTAATTTAGAAATGTATTCAACCTCTTTTGCCTTAAGATGGCAAGGTAACAGTAACATACACCAATGAGCCACAAGATTAAAACCACCTGCCTAATACATTGTAGGGTCCCCTTGTGTTTATCCCCTCACCTTGAAGCTGAGGGTGAGCATCTTTATCAACCCCTTCAATTTTAAGGAAAGTATTAATTATCCCTAATTAATGTTCCCTGAAGTGCTGCTGCCTTTACATTTGTTTTTTCCTGCAGAGATCAGATTTTACTATCACACATTTCCTGACAGCTTTTTCTTTTTAGGGTTTGGCTAAAATCCACACAGTGTTAATATTCTGGATAGTGTGTGCTTTGAGAAGAGATGAAAGCCTCCAGAAAGTCTTGCAGCCTGGACAGTATTTCTCTCCACTGCAGAGTCTCCTCATATAAATGTGTTTTCTTTTGTCTCAGTCTTCCTAGTCACAGAAGAGGGAAAGCCCACCGGACTACTATATACCTGCACTGTGGTGGCAGTGATGTGCTCGCCAGACCTTCATCAAGAGTGCCTTGAAACAAAACCTGTGCCCTTGGATCCACAGGCCCAGAGAAGGAGGAGGATTGAGGTCAGCTTGTGTGTCTTTGTGCCTGTGCGCTCGTCCACAGCAGTGAGAAGAACATCTTAGAAAGTTAGTGAGATTAGCCGCATCACTGTCTGTGCTAATACTGGCCCATATCTGCCATTGATCCTCATTAGCACATATGTTCCCAGAACGGGAAGCAATAAAGGAGTTGCGTATGCTGACCAGGTTAAAGCTGTGTGTATTTACAGTAATGCACTGCTATTTACAGTGTGGATGATACTGTATCTGACTATCCATATATAGCACGGACCATTAATAGGCCTAACACTAATAAAGCAGGGCTTGTTTTGTCAAGTGTAAAGCAGCATATGTACTGTACTTTCTCTACCAGGTATTGCTGCTGCTGGCTCTCTGACAAGGGCGTCTGTAATGGAGGTGTTCAGAGGTGATGATGATGACAAATGTTCTTACAAATCAGCTGTGACTGGGAACAGGGTGTAGCATGGCCTATGTTATTACAAAAATAAAGTGTGTGTCTGTTTGTGTGCATGAACCGTGCTTTGCATATTAGTCCAGATGGTCAAGAAAGGCCTAGTTGAGCCCTCTCTCTTCTGGCTGGCTGTGAAGCAGAGACTTTCTCTCTCTTCTTCCATCTGCTCGTGCTCAGTGGAGTCCTCCGCCTGCTGCAGTAGTGGGGCAGTTATTAGCCGGTTGGGTCTCAGGGACGACAGTAATTAAGAGATGAGATGGACTTGTGCTATCCTCCAGGACTCGACAGAGTGCTGCAGCATCCTGATCCCCCCTCCCCCTGCCATTAGGGACCCGCCTCGCCTTTATTAACCATTCTGTTTATATAGCAGGTTAGAGAAAACAGGGCAAAACCGTATCCAGGTTCTCCTTCAATGTCAACCTGAGTGCTTGTGTTTTTACCCAAACCATTGACTCTATTGATCTGTAAACCATCATGTTCAATGCCAGCAGCGCTGTACTGACACAGATCTAGCAATCAACTCTAAACTGAAGAATTCTTTTAAAATGTATTTTAATACATTACTCTCATGAAAAGGAGGAGTTAAAAGAGTCTCTAATATTACTTGCTGTCATCCTGATTGTCATTTGTAGATTAAACTTAGATGATGTGTCACATCAACAAACATACCAATAGACTTCCAGGACCTATTCCTCCACCACAAGTCAGCCCTGGAAGGAGACAACAGTGGGGGAAATGGATGGAATTTCACTGGAAAAAAAAAAACAAAAACTTTAGCTAACTTTGGCTAACTCAGGTTGTTAGTGGTATATTACCTTGTGCTTCACTTAGATATATAGATATAGACAGATATATACAGTCTAAGTACACCTCATGATTCAATAGGTTGTAGAAGTACCTTCAGCAGTAATAACTTGAAATTTTGGCCCACTCTTCTTTACAACGTTTTTTTTTAGTTCACTGAAGTTTGCAGTCATTTGTTTATGCACAGCTCTCTTAAAGTTCCTGCCACAGCATTTCTATCAGGTTGAGGTCTGGACTTTGACTAGACCATTGCAACACCTTGATTCTTTTCTTTTTCAGTCGGTCATTCTGTTGTAGATTTGCTGGTGTTTGGGATCATTGTCCTGTTGCATGACACAGTTTTGGCTTTAGCTGTCAGATAGATGGCCTCACATTTGACTCTAGAATACTTTGGCATACAGAGGAGTTCATGGTCAACCCAATTACTGCAAGGTGTCCAGGTCCTGTGGCTGCAAAACAAGCCATATTTGTTCAGTCTTTTTCTAATTGTGTGGTCCTGAAGGTTAACATTTAACATGCTAACTGAGGCCTGTAGAATCTGAGAAGCAGCTCTTGGGTTTTCTGCAGTTTCTCTGAGCATTGCATTGAGCATCTGATCTTGGGGTGAATTTTCTGGGATGTCCACTCCTGAGAAAATTGCACCATTTTGTGTACATACACCTCAGGTTCAGGTTACTTTATTTGTACCCGTAGGTAGATTTTGGTCTGAATGCCAAACCATCAAACTGCCAGAACCTGTGCTTTTACAGAGGTAGTCACACTTGCTGATGATCATTTAATCAAGTGCATTTGATTTTCAGGTCTTGGATCCTACTTACTCTCTTAATTCCTATGGAAGAGTAAGGGTGTACTTAGTTCATAGTATAGAAGTATAGTTAGTATAGATATACCTCCCATGACCAAAATCCAGGGAAACACTGAGCATGGCTGCACTGTTCTGATGTGGCCACCAGAGCCAACTGGAGTTGATTGAACCCACTGTCATGCCATAGTGTCCCCAGAAGTGCCCAGTCTATTTTTTTTTTTATGGAAGCTGTGTCAAGCAGCACACAGCAGATAAGGCAGGAAGTTGGCATATAAAATAAGAGAATTTCCAAAGTAAAAGACCCCCTACAGACTAAACCCCCCACTTCTAAAATGCTCCTGGTGTGATCTGAAGCTCTGTGAAGAATGAAACAAAACTATGTCAGAGACACAGCATCAAAGACAATGTATTTTTGGGGTAAGTTGGGTAAGCAATTAAGAAAATTGATTGATTGGAGGGAGGCAGACACTGCGAGTCAAAACTTGAAGAACATCTGTTCTTCAAGTTTTGTTCTGTTCCCATTTTGTTTTAGGGTTTTAGAAATTGGCTAACTTGCAGTTTTGTAGCAGAAATATAAGTGAATTCAACCTTGAAAGTTACATACTGAGGTTGACCAAGGTTAAAAGCAAAGCAATTTCCACAACTTCTGGAACAGTGTGGGACTGAACTTTCAAAACAGTGTGGATGTATGGAAAGAACACTACAAGTGCATTCAGCTGAGGCAAAATTTGGATTCAATTTAGTTAGTCTATATTTGTTCAGTGCTATTAAATATGCTATTGCTCTTGAATGGTATTGTTTACATCTAATTATTACCTTGTTAATTCAGGATCACTATAATCAAAAGAATATAGTTACTTCCATCTGCAGTACTTTCTATCTTCTAGGACGTTCCTTCCCTTTCATGTGCACACATAAAAAGCTGAAGGCAGGGGGAGCAACCAGACATCAGCACAGAACAGAGCAGGCATCAAGGACAACAGATATAACAGTGATTAAGTCAGACTCAGAATGAAAACTGGGGTGAAAGTGTGTTGCAAAGTGGCATGCAGATGTGCAACAGCGCTGCAGGCTATAGCAGCTTAAATGGCACAACCATATGAGATTTGCCAGTTGGATGCATAGAAAAGGATCAGCTGGCCTGGCACTGAGATCAGATGATCTACCAGGAGTAGCTGAGGTTGATTGAGACCTGCTTACATTTTCTGCAATTTATTTGATGGTCCAAATCCCACATTTTTGTTTTTACTCCTATGCAGAAAATGCAGGACTTCAGGAATATGTTATGCTCCTAAGGCTGTATTTTACTACTGCATGCATCAGTAAAGCACAGCCTCAGGATTGCTACAAAACAGATTTAGAATTAAAGCACCTGAAATTAATAGTCACGCAATAAGCCTAGAGCATCCAGTTACTCTGGTACATTTCCCCACTTTGGCTCGTTTGTGCTTTTTTAATAGCTAAAACCTACAACAGCTATATTTTTCTAATTAATAATCTGTTGGTTACTCTTTCAGAAATTGTGAAAAAGGACCATTTGCCTGTTCTGTCCAACCAGCACTCATTTAAAAATCTTTTCATGGTACTAACCTTTAATATGGCAAAATGTTTGCATACGTGTAAAAACCCTAAATCGTCATTATGTGTTATGGCTACATGGTGACCTGTTTACCTTCCATTGCTGTTTATGCAATTTTCTAACTGTGCTAAATACCAGCTAATACCCTCTTGATACCCAACTTGGAGTCACATGACACAATATAAAGATTTTAATGCTCTGTTAGAGCACAAACATCAAACTGTTTCACCTCAGCTTCATTTATAGATCTCTTTTGTATGGGAACATAGACTTAGTCCAACATTAAAAAGATTTAACACCAAGATCAGCAACATTACAAAAGAACAAGTGTTGAGAGTTTAAAGGTTGCAGTTGCAATGACTTAAAAGATCCCCGTGAGAACAATCAGAAAGTGTTAAAAGAGAAGGATGATGGCAATTTAAGTGTAAGGGAAAAAGTGGAGTGAGCAGAAAAAAAGTCACTTTTTTCTGGGAGAAGAAGACGACGTGAGGTTTTTCTTGAGCAGGTTCTCAGTCAGTGACAGAATGACTGTAGCATATTTAATGCAGTAAATCACCAGAGATGGCGATGTGGAAAGTGCAGCACAGATTTTTATTTTATCACCTGACACCAAGTTTGAGGTTGAAATTCCACCTGCTGCTGCAGCATCTCCCCCCAAGAGCTGCGTCCATGCTGGTCAGTGTAGCAAAAGAGCCTGCTCCACATCTGTCACAGTCCGACACAGAGAGAGAGCAGAACCCATCAAGTCATGTTTCACCTTGCTCAAAGACAGAGAGCAGAGAAAGAGGAACTGCTGCTGAATACACAAGCAGATATCAAACATTGTAAAGAGCTGCGGGACAAAAGCTGCAATCAATCTCCTATCAGCTCAGACAGGAGCTATTCTTTGCTGAGTTTATTAACATGGCGAGATCACTGAAGCCACCGATTGCAAAAGCAAAGATACAATTTAAAAGTGTGACCATCTGAGTGTCTGGTTCTAATTTTACCTTACAGGGGTCAACTCAGATACTTGTTTATGATGCACAGCTGTTATGTGTGCGCGAGCGTAAGGCTGCCCTGTCGTCAGGTCTTTTCTTGTATCGTTAATCTTTCAGCCCCACCTGACTTCACTTCTCATTTTCTTTCCTAATTTAAGCCACTTCATACGAGGAAACCCTGTTCACATTCCAGCAGCAACGACGGGTTCTGCTTGCTGTGACGACAGCTAATCCCTATGTGCGTGTATGTGTGCACACATGAGCTCGCTAATGGACTTGTGTAAGAGGCTCTGAGCGTCACTAGGTTGCCATGCTAAGTAGCATGTAACCTCCTCCCTTCCCCCACAAACACACTCCAGAGAGAGAAAAACATGCGGATGATGAAGTGACTGTGGCACAGGAGCCAAGAATAGTGGCTGCTGCTGGAATCATGTTCTTGTCAAGGAAGTTTAAAAAGCTGTATTGTGCACTTATTAAATCCAGAGTTTAATTCAAAAATGAAAAATAGTCCAGTTTATCCTTTCTTTCTGGATAAACTGAAATATTAGTCTCATACACAAAGCTGAAAATATCATGCACCATTAGTTACAGTATGCTGGCAGGTCCAGCCATCTGTTTGGTTGTCCTCATGCCTTATCTGCCTAGTTAGTCTGAGTTACTGAAAGTAGCATGAATCATACAAAATCATGGATTCACCTTAACACTTGCAACAAAACTTAAGAAAAATGTGAAAAATCCACGATAAATCTTGAAACTATGGTGGTGTATAAGCTAAACTGAAGGCACATAAACGATGTGCCTTCAGTTTAGCTCAGTTTTGGAGTGAAACCGTTTTATCTAACTTCTGAGAAGAAATTCAATATACACCGATCAGGCATAACATTATGACCACCTGCCACCAGCCCTGACCCATCGAGGCATGGACTCCACTAGACCCCTAAAGGTGTGCTGTGATATTTGGCACCAAGATGTTAGCAACAGATCCATGGAGGATCCACCTCCTAAGTTGTGAGGTGGATCCTCCATGGATCGAACTTGTTTGTCCAGCACATCCCACAGATGCTCGATCGGATTGAGATCTGGGGAATTTGGAGGCCAAGTCAACACCTCAAACTTGTTGATGTGCTCCTCAAACCATTCCTGAACCATTTTTGCTTCGTGGCAGGGAGCATTATCCTGCTGAAAGAGGCCACAGCCATCAGGGAACACTGTTTCTGTCAAGGTGACCTACAAAGCAGGACTCAAGCGCAGGCTTCCAAAGGGGTAACAGTGAGTTTATTTACAGTGAATTTAATACAACAGTCTTTGAATGGTCAAACAGTTGTTGCTGTCCCAGTCTCCTGGAGGGTTCTCTCCACGTCCACACAAATCCAAATGCAATTCTTGATTCCACACTAGAATCCGCTCACCACGTTGTGACATGAGTTGTTCCACAATAGTCCTGGGCACAAAAACACACTGGTAAGAATTACATTTCACAAACAGGTTATCTCAAAAGGTTTTCAGGAGCCGGGTAGCACTAACTGTGTTTCATGCAACGATCCAGCGAAGACTGACACTCTGCCACCTCCTCTTGAAGTGGCAGCAATGAGAGAATCAGGAACAGGTGCGTGATTATGCCAGGTTTGCCGGAACCAGAAGGCGGGAAGAGCTATGTCCCGCTGATACACCAAAACCAAAAACAAAGCAGAATGCACGGCGAGGACTGGGAGACCATGACAGTTTCCATGAAAGGGTGTACATGGTCTGCAGCAATGCTTAGGTAGGTGGTACGTGTCAAAGTAACATCCACATGGATGGCAGGATCCAAGGTTCCCCAGCAGAACATTGCCCAAAGCATCGCACTGCCTCCGCCGGCTTGCCTAGTGCATCTTGGTACCAGGTGTTCCACAGGTAAGCGACGCACACGCACCCGGCCATCCACATGATGTAAAAGAAAGCATGATTCATCAGACCAGGCCACCTTCTTCCATTGCTCCGTGGTCCAGTTCTGATACTCATGTGCCCATTGTTGACGCTTTCAGCTTTGGGCAGGGGTCAGCATGGGCATCCTGACTGGTCTGCAGCTATGTAGCCCCATACACAACAAACTGTGATGCACTGTGTATTCTGACACCTTTCTATCAGAATCAGCATTACATTTTTCAGCAATTTGAGCTACAGTAGCTCGTCTGTTGGATCGGACTATAGGGGTTAGCCTTCGCTCCCCACGTGCATCAATGACCCTTAGCCACCCATGACCCTGTCGCTGGTTCACCACTGTTCCTTCGCTGGACCACTTTTGATAGATACTGACCACTGCAAATTGGGAACACCCCACAAGAGCTTCAGTTTTGGAGATGCTCAAAAAAAAAAAGTCATTTGAGCAGCTGTAAATGTAAACTAGTTTTAGGTGCATATCAGTTAGAATGGTTATTTTTTTTGCCTCTTCACTACCAAAATCTGACAGAACATTTGAAAAGAACAAAAATGACATATTCTGATAGCCTAGAGTTATTTGTTACTTGTCAGCTGTGTTAGTCAAAATAGGTTTGAAATAATCATTAGAAGTCTATTCACCTTGAGTTACCTTTATTGGAACAAATGTAATAGTTGAGCATAAATAAGGCTTGACAGGTCTTTTAATTGGATAAGAAAACATAAGCAATTTTAATCATCCTAAAAAAGGTTATGTCTTTCTTGAATTCCTGTTTTTGGAATATACTGACCAATAAGAGATAAGTCTAACCGCTGATGTTTCTCCCTCAATGTCAGTCAACCTGTGGATATAAACAGATCATAAACAGAGCACATCAATATGCAGAATCCCAAAATTCAATCTTAAAACCACTGGCTATCATCTGAAGTTAATTTAGATTTTCATTGGCTTATTAAATGTATTAAGCTTATTAAATTTCTGAATTAATAAACTGGAGGCCCTGAATCATGGGCTGTCGGCCCCAGAGGCTAAGTCAGCAGACTAGAGGAGAATTTGATGACCAGGAAATATTAGAATAATATTAGAATGTTCTAAATGATTTTGCTTTAGTGGGTTGTTTCGTCATCCCTGGTGCTCAGTGAGGGTAAAATTTCAATAATTCAAATCAAGAATTGGTTGAATATATCTGTAGCGTTCTTAAGCAGAGGCAGCCATATGAGTACATCTCTCCAAAGCTTACAGCTTATAGGATTTATTGCTACTGTTATTTTTAGAACATTCACATGCTACATGTCCTGAATCTATTTAAGTTTGTTGTGTAGGTTGGAATGGTGATTGGTCATAATATATTAACCTCTCTGAGTGCCTCGGGTCCTACATACTCTGCACATGTAGGAGTATGAGAGAGAGAGGGAAAAGTAAGTGAGAGATGGTGATAGTGGGATGGTGTATACTGTATGTCCATGCATCTCTTACATAACTTCTGACTTAACATTTGCACACAGCCACAATCATCTCAGTCTATCCGTCTTTGCTCGGCCATCAGTGTGTAGTAGTGTAGTCTATGGGGTTTAAATACAGATTCCAGCAGGATTACTTGGGAT